>CM076678.1:8551631-8651631 GCA_038501925.1 Xenopus petersii | reverse complement strand
GCGGGGTAGTGAAATTCCATTTGAGGGCCTAGAACAATAGACAGTCTTAAATACAAGAACTAAAACCTGTACCTTTATATTAAAAGGAGAAGGAAAGGCATGTTAACTTGGGTGTGGCAAGTTAGGCACTCTAAAGTGATTATATTTACCCAACACCCCGGGCCAGTGATCCTATCAAGAGAAAACTGCACCGGCCTGGGGGTTCTTCCAGCGAGCAAGACGGAGCGACCGGCTGCCTTCTTCTCTCTTAAAATTTCCTGGGGCAGACGCATGCGCAGTAGAACGAAATAGCCGACTTCTTCGTAAAAGTTCAGCTTTTCTTGCTACTGTGCACCCGCGCAAATAAAAAAAGGAAGACTATCGCTCCATTGTGCTCGCTAGAAGAACCCCCTGACCGGAGCAGTTTTCTTCTAATCAAAGCACCAGCCTGGGGTGTCAATTAAGTATCATTAATCACTTGGGGTGCCTAAGTTGTGGCACCCCCAAATAAATACTGACTTTCCTTTAAAGAGGAATCCTGTCTCCCAACCAGGAGAACCCATTCTGAGCAGAGTAAGCGCCAAACACAGCAATCTTAAAACTAACCCAATGAACACCAAGCCAGAAGATCGCACACATTATTAACCCTTTGCTGCATAAAGGGGGTTTCTGGGTAGACTGGCAAAGGCCAAGTAGAACCACAAAATGCAAACTGCAACTGCAAACATCACTTACCTTCAGTGCCTTCTCGTCCTTCACTCTCTGCTCCTTCCCATTTGGAACAATTATGTAGATTGGCCCAGACTTGTCCTCCTCGTCCTTTGCATTTGGCTTGCTTGGAGCTTTCTTTCCAGGCAGGGTCTTGGGGAAAAACAGAAAGAACGAAAACTACGGTAAGTCTCTTCCAACAATTCTACAGTCCATGTTAATCGGGTCAATATACACCTGTGTACATGCCAATATATGGTGCTTGTGTCAGAGATTTTACATGCCTGTGCTTTTTATGGCTATCCTATAAAACCACTTTACTCTCTCTGAGTGAGGGTTTCATGTTATTATTCTTTAAAGGGGTGGTTCACATTAAAACAACTAGTTGGTTTCAGATAGATCACCAGAAATAATGACTTTCTATTTTCTGTGTGTCACTGTTTTTCTAATATTGAAGTGTAAAGTGTAATTTTTCACCTTCTGAAGCAGCTCGGGGGGGGGGGGGGGTCGCCGACCCTGTAAACTGTTGTAAATTGATACATTTAGTTGATACATTTCTTATATTTGTCCCTGCTGAGCAGAATCCCTGCGTTTCATTACAGGCAGCTGTTAGAATTGATACAATAGTTGCTAATACCCCAGAGATGCTGCTGAGAAATGGATCAACTCAATGTTGCAAAATTGTAACCGTTTGGAGTCTGCGCCTGAATTACTGAGCTGCCAGACTCCCAACACCAGAGACACCAACATTCAACTTTAAATTTTGGAAAAACAGTAAAAAATAAATAATGGAAAGTAATTTAAAAGAGTCTTGAATTCCAGGGAACAATCTGAAAACAACTGAACTGGAAAAAGTGTTTGGAAGGCGAACAACCCTTTTAAAGGATAAGTAAACCTTTAAAATAAGTGAAATAAAATTGGCGAGGTGCAATTCTAAGTATTTTTGCAATTTACATTCATTATTTTTCTTTAATTTCAAGATATTAAGGGATACATGTACTGTTAATATGAATGAATTGTGTTACAACAGCGCCACCTGCTGGTCATTTTCCCACCAGTCTGACCAGCAAGTAGTCAAGGAAATTGTCAGGAGAAAGAAAGAGGCTGCTCTGATGTTCTTCTACTTAGAAATCTTTCCTAAGCAGAAGAACATCAGAGCAGCCTCTTTCTTTCTCCTGACAACTTACTTGACTACTTGGTGGTCAGACTGGTCAGAAAATGACCAGCAGGTGGCGCTGTTGTGACAATTCATTTATATTAACAGTACATGTATCCCTTAATATCTTGGAATTAAAGAAAAATAGAAAATGAATGTAAATTGCAAACATGCGTACAATAGCACCCTCATCAATTCTACATTCACTTATTTTAAAGGTTTACTTAACTAACTTTTTTTTTTTTTTTCAGGCCCTGTTATTCTGGGTCCGTAACAGCAGACAAAAAAAATGCACGGGGCTCTTTAACCCCTTTATATGCTCACTGGAGAGGCTGGATGCTAGGATAAAAAAAATACAACTATAACCTATTAATTAATCCTGTGGACATGTTTTAAATACAAGCCCTATGAAGAGTCATGTTGAACACAGGTGTATCTTGCCCTGGACCTTAGGACACAAGTGAAAGCAGAAATGGAGTCAGATGGCCCCTGTGCACATGGTTCTGT
This sequence comes from Xenopus petersii, assembly GCA_038501925.1. Classification (NCBI taxonomy): domain Eukaryota; kingdom Metazoa; phylum Chordata; class Amphibia; order Anura; family Pipidae; genus Xenopus; species Xenopus petersii. The sequence goes on along the minus strand of CM076678.1, from coordinate 8,649,281 downwards.
CACCAGTCTGGGTCTGTTGGGTTTGGCAGTACACAGCACCGCCTCGCCCCTCAGTGCAACTCATCATACTCCAGAAGCTTTTCGGATAAAGAATTTGAATATAACAAGTTTCACACATGTCCCCTCCTCTCAGTTCAGTGTTGGGGTGTAGGGTGGAGGTCCCATATTGAAGAGAAAGGTGCTCAATACAAACCAGACACATTACTGAAGACTGACAGAAATCTGGTGAGGTTCTACACCCAAGAGTGCATCGTGAAAAGAGGTTCAGCCCAAAGACCGTGCTAAGCAATAGCCAACTTGTACCTGTTTAGCCGGTTTGGCTTTGCTCAGGCTGGTGTTAGCTTTGGATGGAGTCAAACTAGTATTGGATGGATTCAAACTAGTATTACCTTCAGAGGAGACCGACTGGGTCTACAGAGAAAGGACCCAAGTTTGTTAAACCAAAAAAGAAGAAGATTAGGGAAATAGAACACAACAGATTTTAATGACAGGTTCTTAAACCATCAGGGGATCCCAATTCAATGGAGTCCATTTTGGAGACCTGCTATTTTTAATAAACCTCATTTTAAAGTTACTATGGCACAAAGATTAAAATGTAATAAATGGCGATCAAGAGCCATACTGCTCCCAGGGGGCCCTTTTGGGCCTATGCTATACAATTCTAGATGGCTGCAATGGGATAGGGGGAGCCAATATGAAAAGCCTTGTTAAACAATTGCAAAATACCCCAAGTCAGAGATACGTTTTTGGAAAACATCCCCAATTATAGGCAACATGACATGTCGAAAGGGAGACTCCCGCATAAAAACAAATTCTAAGCAACTTTCAAGTTCATGCCTTTGAAACAAGTTTGCCCTTAGTTTTCCTTCTCTCCTTTGATTATAATTTGCAATAGTTCAGATTTTATTCAGCGAAATCCAACAATTCCCAGATTTGGGCATCCCTAGAACAACTCCGTTCCAATCAGATCCTACTGGATCAGGGTGCCATACCTTCGCTTTGGATGCTTGAGCTCCTGGCTTGGTTTTCTTAGGATCTGGTTTGTAATCCGATGTTGAAGATCCAGAATCAGAAGAAGCTGGTGAGGAGAAAGAAGATTGGTAGGTTCTTGGAAATAAGTACACCTAAGACTGCCATCAAAACGGCATTGCTTTTCCCTGCTCAAGCCGATTCTACTTACCAGCTGGTGGGGGTGGAGCGGATGCCTGTGCAACTGCAGGGGGCTGCTTGGAAGAAGCCTTGCCAGGTGGACCTGCAGGTTTGGCTGGCATGCTGGCCTTTGCTTTCTCTAGTAGGGCTACCACCTGATCCTTGGATGCCGGCTGAAGAAGAGAAAAAGCCACAATTTGGTGTTTGTGAGCTAAAGTTGCAACCATACGGGCGGAGAAATACAAGGAAGCACCGTGTGCCATTGCCCAAACTGAGCTAATATTAGAGAAGATCATGATAATCTCTTCATTAAAGTGGAGCTGGCCAAATAGTGTTTGGGAAGGCTTTAAAGTCCTGCTAAGCTATGACTGCATAACTCAGTAGGTCAATACAGCCTCCACGTGAGATGGTTGCTCCAGAGGTCTAATTTTGCCACCACTTTGGCACAGAACAAGAAACTTCAAGATATTCTCGCAACAAGCCAGCAGACAAGCAGACAAGATCTAACTGCTGGAGACAACAACGGGCAACTGCCGTATTACCCACCTTTAGCTTAGAAGTAGCCTTAGACATCTTCTCAAACCCAATATGCATCATGAACATCGGCAAAGCCTCCTGTGCCTTCTTGCGCACATCCCCATTGCGATCTTCCAGGCAGTTGTACAGATACGGGACGCAGAGCTGCAAGTCGGAGGGCACAGTACGCAGGGAAGGCAGCTTTTCTGCAAGCCACCCCAAGAGCTGTAAATTTATGGAATGTTAGCCAAACCATTAGAAATGCATTCTAGTGTAAAAAAAACACAATTCAGCCCAGGGTAGTGTGGGGGAAGTCTTACCTCTTGTCGCAGGAAAGGATTTTCTTTCTTCAGCTCCTCCGATAGATCTTCCCCCTCCAGCCACTCCTTCATACCAGTTTGCTCCACCCAGGATTTGAGTGTTCCCAAAGCTGCTGCCCTTACATTTGCCTAAATGGGGTAGGAAAGAATTTATAGAACTGGAGCTATGCTAAAATCGTCGCCAGTAAAAAAAAAAAAACAAAAAAAAAAACAAATGTCAACAAAAACAGGAGACACATTGCGCGGCAGCCTGTCCCTGCATAAACAGGACTCACCTTGCTATCACCCAGGACAGTTATTATTGGCATGCCAAGGTTCTTCACATGCTGCTTGATGTTTTGCCCCATGGCGGTTGAGAGCTGCTGCAAAATGGTCAAAGTTTGCTGGACCTTCATTTAAAGGAAGAAGAAAAAAAAATTAGCCAGTCAACTATTGAGTCCAAGGGAACATAAATAATGTAATGAAGAGTTTTCCTTGCCCTTTAACACAGCAGTAATAATTAGCAAGTATCTAGGTCTGTTCAGCTCGCCTCACTTAAAGGGGTTGTTCACCTTCAAACAACTCGTTTTCAGATCGATCACCAGAAATAACGACTTTTTCCCCCAAATTACTTTCTAGCTTCTATTTGTGACCGTTTTTTCTAATATTAAAGTGTGAAGTGTCATTTTTCAGCTTCTAAAGCAGCTCTACGAGGGGGGGGTCGCTGACCCTGTAAACTGTTCTAAACGGATACATTTAGTTTATACATTTCTTCTTTGTCCCTGCTGAGCAGAATCACTGGGTTTCATTACAGGCAGTTGTTGGAACTGATACAATAGTTGCTGATACTCCAGAGATGCTGCTGAGAAATGGATCAACTAAATGTTGCAAAACTGTAAGGGTAAGTCCACACTGGGTGTTTTGGGGAGATTTGGTCGTCTGGCGACAAATCGCCTGTTTTTGCGGCGACCAATCTCCGCATACGCCTTCATTTAGCGCCGGCTAAAATGAAAAAACAAAGTCGCCCAAAGTTTCCTCGTGAGGCAACTTCGGAAAACCACAGCGTATGACTAGCACCAGTGTTTTTTCATTTTAGCCGGCACAGAGTCAGGGAAGGCGTTTGGGAGAGTTTATTCGCCGCAAAAACAAGGCGATTATTTGGCAGGTGACCAAATCACCCCAAAACACCCTGTGTGGCATGACCCTAACAGTTTAGATTCTGCACCCAAATTACTGAGCTGCCAGACTCAAACACCAAAGACTTCAAGTTCTGAAAAACAGTAAAAAATAAATCACGGAAAGTAACTGAAAAAAAGGTCTATTTCTCGGGAACAATCTGAAAACAACCAAACTAAAAAAAGTGTTTGAAGGGTGAACAACCCCTTTAAACCTTCATGCCAAGTATAACTGAAAAAAAGAACCCTAAACTTGTGTACCAGGATTTTGTTGGAATCGTTCAAACGTCCCTTCAAAGCACTCGGTAGCTCTCCAATACTGGGCTGGATAAATTTGGCCTCGTTAATGATGGCAGTCACTTCATCTAGACCCTCCTTTCGGATTTTCCAGTTTTTGTCTTCAATTTTAGATACCAGATCTGATGAGATTTTGTCACTGAAAGAAAGACAGAATTCCTAGGTGTTACACAATACCTCAACACTACCCGCAGCTTTATCATTGACAGAATGCTTATGGTAGTTAGCAGGAAGGCTGTGTTGTCAACTTAAAGGGGAACTCCACAAAAACATAAGCGTTTTGAAAAGTAAACAATTACAAGCAACTTTGCAACATACATCAATTAAAAAAATATGCAGACTTTTCATGATTTTTAATGGTCTCCAACAGTTCCCTAAGCCTAGCCCCCTGCTGGTCTGTCTGACTACTTTGCTGAGCTGTCTGACTACTGTTACTTTGTATCAACAGTCATCTGTCCTCAGCCTGCATCCTCCAAACCCCACAATTCCCTGCACACGTGATCTCAATAAGGAAAGGAACATCCCAGTGCAATGCATTGTGGGTTATGTAGTTCCTGCATGCTGTCTAAGCTGTGGATTAGTTGTTACAATTTGTAACATCAGTCCCTCCTTCCCTGCCAGGATTTCAAATGATGTAGAAAGAGAAGAACTGTTAAACAGCTGGGTTTCAAAATGGCATTTATTCCTACTTTTTGAATACAGGTAACTGTGATGGGTATAATAGGGGTCTCTGTTTTATGTGGGCCTCTAACAAATTTGGTTTGGAAGCCAGCGTTCCCCTATAAATATGGCCTCACAAGTATGAGTTTCCCAGTGAGGCTGCTCCTATTTCAGTGAACTAGCAGGAATGTCTGGATGTTTTTTTAGAATGCCATGTAATTAAAAAAACAGTACATAAAACGGCGTTTGATCACCTGATATCAGTTCTTGGCAGGAGATCCATGACATCAGCAGGAGCATCTTCATCTTGCTCCTCTCCTTCCTCACCCTCATCTCTCCCAGATCCATGCTTTGAGCCTCTTATGGATACTGGAGGAGTCTGCCCTTTCATCTAAAGAATTCCAATAGTAAGGTTTAGCAGAGAAGGAATAGAGTGTGAGAGTGTGTGTGAGTGTGTGTGAATATATATACACACACACACACCGTATATACTCGAGTATAAGCCGCCCCGAGTATAAGCCGAGGTACCTAATTTTACCTCCAAAAACTGGGAAAACTTATTGACTCGCGTATAAGCCGAGGGTGAGAAATGCAGCAGCTTCTGGTAAGTTTCAATCTCGTTTTTGGATGACTATTCTTGGGCGCCGGCGAATATTCTTGGGCGCCGGCGAATTTTTTTGTGCTTGACCCGAGGTAGAGTTTTTCAGCATATTTTGGGGGCTGAAAGACTCGGCTTATACTCGTATATGTATATATATATATATATATATATATATATATATATGTATATGTATATGTATATGTATATGTATATGTATATGTATATGTATATGTATATGTATATGTATATGTATATATGTATATATGTATATATGTATATATGTATGTGTGTGTGTGTGTGTGTGTGTATGTGTGTGTGTGTGTGTGTGTGTGTGTGTGTATGTGTGTGTGTGTGTGTGTGTGTGTGTGTGTATGTGTGTATGTGTGTATGTGTGTATGTGTGTATGTGTGTATGTGTGTATGTGTGTATGTGTGTATGTGTGTATGTGTGTATGTGTGTATGTGTGTATGTGTGTATGTGTGTATGTGTGTATGTGTGTATGTATGTATGTATGTATGTATATATATATATATATATATATATATATATATATATATATATATATATATATATATATATATATACATATACATATATATATATACATATACATATATACATACATATATACACACATACATACATACATACAGTATATAACAGCACTGAACCCAGCATGGAGGTGATCTACCTTCTCAAACTCTGCGTCAATTTGTGAAAGCAAAGCAGGCTTTTCTTCCTCGAAGAACATACGCAGCGGAGCCCCCATGTACAGATACATCACTCCAAGCAAAGTGATGGCAGACGTCCGAATGGCCTGTGGGAGCACACAGCAGAGTTAGGGGACTGTGCCGGCGATGACGGGGCCACAAGATATGTAGGCTGCTTAAAAGACACTTACCGGATTTGTTGCTGCAAGTGCGGTTTTCACGTTACTGATAAACGCCTTGACATTAATCCTGCAATAGTATAAACATAATGAAACCATAAAAAAAAACAATAGGAAAGACAAAAACCAGTTAGGAAGAACGATGTGCAAAGTAAGTGTATAAACCTTGTAAAAAGTGGTGCATCGACGCTCTAGCCCACCTACTGTTTAGGATAGGATCTTAACCCAAGATCAAACTCCCTGAAAACAGTCACAGTAGACAGAATTTGTGTTTACGCATAGCATGACCACGAATATGGAAGCAACTGGCAACAGCATGGCAAGCTTCTTCGGACACTCACCCTGTAAAACCAAATTCTTTGATGGCATTGGAGAGCCAGTTTAGGGTTTCGGACTGGTTCTTCGGATTTTTCTGTGCAAAAGCCAACGAGACAACCTACAAATCAAGCAAAAAGAATGCTTGGAATTTCAGATACAAAACCAGCCAAAAATAAATAAACAAAAGCAAAATGTATGGATACTATAAATAGGACCCTTAAAGGGCACCTGTTGGCAAAAAATATTTTACTCAACCAAAGGTGCGGGTAAAAAGCCCACACTCTGGTTGGGGGTAATCAATTTGCATATGCAAATTAGGATTCGGATTGGCCAGAAGGATTCAGTCGAATCCTGGATTCGTTGCATCCTTAATATTTTCAAAAGAAAATGTTTAGTGTCGATATCACTTTAAAGGGCACCCGTAGGCCGAAAATTATTTCCACTTCCCACCTCTAATTTGCACATACAAATTAGGATTCGGATCGGCATTCAGCCAAATCTTTCGCGAAGGATTCGAGCTTTCGGCCAATTCCAAAATAGTGGATTTGGTGCCTCCCTAAAAAATATTAATCTACATTAAAAAGGTACCTATAGGTCAGGCTGATCGTTTTTCGCAGATCGTTCTGCTTTTGTAAGTAATTGTTATTTGAAGTTCCTAAACCTGACTGTTTTAATTATAATTCTATCACAAAATAACGTAGTTATTATACAAGTAATCGTAGGTAGCATTGTGTTCACAACAATTTTGAAGGGGCCAGTTATTCCATCAAGGGAGTCTTGGTCACACCAGTCCACCCAAATTTTATCGAACTTGTTATGCGCCCCTCTAGTTTCAGAAGTTAGTTTTACTAGGGGGAGAGATTATTTGAATCTTACCTGTTCAGCAGTCCAAGGTAAAGTGCAAACCTCTGCAATGCCACTAAGCGCTTCCTTGGCATTCCCACCACATTTAACATCACCCACTTTGTCCACCAGCCCATCCAAAACAGCACAGGCAGAAGTCTTGGAAAAATTTCCTTTCTGTGCAATTAACGCCACAATGTGCAGCTTCATCTGCATGACCTAAAACAAAAGGCACAGAGACTAAAGTAATATCGGCTTTATTAGTAAATTTAACAATATTCTTTTCATTAAGAAGCCTTCCAAAGCACACATACCTGGAAGTTGGTTTCCTTAAATCCAGGTTTCTTGGCCAACATCTTTACAAGTGCTTGACAGGGTATGTCATTCCTCTCCATAGACTCTACAGTCTGGAAGAAAGAAATCAATTAGAAACGTTGACTATTTCAGATCTATTAAGATCAATGAAGTCTTTGGCTTACCTTCTGGAACTCCTCCATGCTGGCAAGTCTCTCCTTCCAGTTACTGCTATCCAGTTGCTGCATGCAGGAGGCAGGGAGAACTGCAGCTGCCCTTTCTTCACAAGCCTCTGGCTACAAAACAAGAAATTGTGATTTTTGCTCTACCAGCAGTGTTAAGCTGTACTTGTGCTTTAAACAATACACCAGACAGGCCCACTTACAGAGAGCTCCTGCTCAATGATCTCTTTATTTTCCACTGCCTTTTTGCCCTTTGCAGTTGCTCCTGAGGATGCAGGCGCTTTGGCTTTCTTGACAGGTCCTCCTGGCTGTAAGAGAAGAAGCAGATGTAGCCCATTACTGCCCTAAATTAGCAAGTCCCATAAGAATGATTGGACTATTCCAAATGTACCTTGGCAGCAGGGGCCTTTTTGGGAGCTGCAGCTGCTTTCCCTGCATCCTTCTCAGCTGCTGCTCCCTGATTTGGCACTGGTTTCCCAGGAGCTGCAGCTGGTGCTTTGGTTTCCTTCTTCTCTCCAGCACCTCCCTTCTTACCACTGGCCAACTCCGCCTTATCGGCACATTCCTTGATCTGTAAAATTAAAACAAACAGATCAAATATAAATGGAATAAGGCACAACAAGCTTACTAATAATTACCAATTGCCTAAAGCAGCACACACAGCCAAAAAAAAGCTAGTGCGCTAATTTATGCCACTTCAGTATCCAGTGAGGCCCCTTTCTGGGAGTACTTTTTAATTTTAGGGAAATCAGAAATTTCTTACCCTCCCAGTTAATAAAGAGGATTAAGAGGATGAAATATCAAATGCACAGTTTTGCTTTGGATCTTCTTACCCATAACCATCAGTAAGGTTTAACTTGGTTGCAGTTAAAAAGCTTGCCTCTCCTATGGGGTACTAGATTTGAAATCAAAGCCTGTACCAATTGCCCCGAATATATTCATTTTCATTCAGTTAGTTGTATTTCACCCCATTTGCGCATGCACTTACCCTGTCAAGCTTCAGCTTATCCACCTCTGCAAGAAAGGGGTTGACGGCCTTTTCTCCAACCACCTTCTGTGCCGTGCCAAGAGCCTCAAAAGCAGCATCTCTCACCTCTGGGGCAGAGTCATTGATTTGCTGTTAGAGGAAAAAATAGGTAGAATGAGCCAAGATCAAATCACAGAAATGATTTTGTATTCACCCTTCTCAAAAAAAAAAACAAAAAAAAAAAAACAACCTTAGAATAGACTATAATTACTATTCAGTGATGTGAACATTCTAACCAAGTGTTAAAGATAAACTCTAATCCAAAATTTGCACCTACAATGCTACATTACCAGCAAAGAGCTACAACATTACTAATCGGCTGGAACGGATAATCCCTGTTAGTACCACAAACCCATTACCTTAAGTAGTGCAACACAGAAGGGTTTTAATAAGCTTTTGGGGAGGGTGGAGGGAGTGCAGTGACGGAAGCTTCTTGCCAAGAACAGGGATGTTTGTTGCTTTATTGCTGGGTTCTTGTTGTCCATAACAGCCAAAACATCTTCACTGATATTTTGCAGTGTAGTCTGCGGAGAAAAAAAAAATTTTTTTTTGTAACGCAAATGCCATGCCAAAAGGATTTTTAAAACAAAGTGAGGATACAGGGATTACTCACAGTAAGAAAGACTGCATCTATGGCTTCTTGAAGGGCCTGGACCACCTGAGGCTTCTTTTCCTTAAACTTTTCCAATATAGTCGGCACAATCTGCAGTAACATTAACACAGTTACCCCTAAAGTATTTACTTAAAACACAACAAAGAATCATTAGAAAGGATATAGAAACAAAGTGCAGTTGAAACCTAACAGCAGGTTTGAGCTGCATTATGTGACATCTTTGTGCCTTAAGTAACTTCTTGGTAAGAGTAGCCAACATCTTTAGAATGACACAGAACACATGGACAACCTACAAACTTCACTTGCTTTCGACCTCCCAACTCCTCAGTATCAGATGTTCGATCTCTGAAGCAGTGGGGGGGGGGGGGGCAATTGAAGGCCAATTAGGTTGATATTAGAATTGAACACATATTTACTACTAGCTACAGCACGGAGAATGATACATTTAAAACGGTGTTGCATAACAGGAGGACCCTGATAATATTTTTTGTTTTCTACTATAGTGGTCCCAAACGTTATTTAATACCAAATTTCCATTTGAAACTCACATGTCCCGCATAGGATCCAAATTTCTTCCTGAGACCAGCTGCAAGCCCTGCAATGCATTTAGCAGCCAGGGCCACAAGCATGACGTTGGTGTCTTTTCCGACGATCTGCACAATCAAAACAAAAGGCTAATTAATAAACAGCATATCTGTAAGGACTAGCCAAGTCTTCCTCTGCACATACATAGATCCTAGAGCAGGTTTTAAACAACTCCTAAATCTTACATTTGTAGGCGTTACTTACTCCAACAATAATATGCAGACCAACTTCCTTACCGTTTTTAGGGCTTTCACAAGATCTGCAAAGTCTCCTGCTTCAATCTTGGGATTTTTTACAAGGGCTTCCACAGCCTCCAGAGCTTCTTTCCTCTCTTGCCACTTTTTGGCCTCCTACAGGCAAAACCATAGCAAAAAAAATCGGTCAGGATGCAAACGCAATCACAACAAGTGGTTTCTAGATTTGAGTGGCACTTACGATTTTGTCATAAAAGTCTTTGGGCAATTTAGAAAGGATCTCTACAGCTTCAAGCAGCTCATAGGCATCCACTTGTGGTACAATCTCTTCTTCACCGTCATCACCTAAAATATTAGTACACAGCGAGACAGAATTTGTCAGCATTTAACACCCCTTTAGATAATGAGTAGCAACTCCCAGTAACCCTCAGTTGTTAGTAAGGTGCTGGAAGCTACAGTTCAAACGCAGAGCCCATAAGCCAGTATCATTTAAATATAAGCAATGTTAAAGGGATACTGTCATGGGAAAAAACATGTTTTCCATGACAGTATCCCCTTTAAGAGAATCCGTAAAGGCACCACCAATAAGACGCAGTGGTTCTATTGCACTTTCTACATTAAAAGAATGGATCCCAGTCTTAAGCACAAAACACACCTCCATCATCCCCTGCAGCCTGCTGTTGTTCAAACTTAGCCTTGAGATCTTGCTGGGAACGCAAGAAGCGGGTCTGTTTAGGCGCAGACTGAGGAAGCTTCACCCACTCCTCTTCTAACTCTTTAAGCTAATGAGACATAAGAATTTAAAAAACATAAATAAAAAATCCCCTCACTCCTCAGCATTTACTATAAAAAGAAAACATTGAAATAATAGACCAAACACTCACCTGTACCGGATTGATATTCTGCAAGGGAGGCCTCAGGGCATCTCGAATCCAGCGGTAAATCTCAACCGCCAGCAATTTGGCTTCATCTCGAATGGCCTTCTCTCGAGATTCAAACAGCTTTGGCAACACTTTAATAATTGGCTTGAGGGTCATAATTTTGGAGCCAAATTCACTAGAAAAAAAGGGGAAAAAAACCAGTTAAGGTTCCATGTAGTACAAGACAGAAACCTAGACCAGGCATTGCTATAGAACATACTCACCTCAGTGCTTTTCTCACAGTTTCCACACAGGCGACTACAATTTTCGGGTTCTTGTTATCAAGACCTTTCAGTAGTTCTTCTTGAACGACTTCGGCTTTCTCAATCTCTACGTACATTAGGCAGATATCTGCTCCCAATTCTTTCGCTCTTGCTTTTGGCTGGTTAAATACTTTATTTACTACGCCATTGACCACTTCCCCAGTTGTCCTACGAAAGGCAAGGGAAGCCGGGATTATACAAGCAATTTCTGCCATGTTGTATAGAGGCAGATGCATCCCAATAGTACAGATCATTAAAGGCTACAGTTTTGTGAAGAACTTACCTGGTGGTCTAGTGGGGGGACGGCAGGGACGCCTGCCGCCCCCTCGGCGAGGACGCTCGCCGCACTGAGCAGGGTCTGTAGCCGGTCTGTTAGGGTGCGCGCCTCTTCCTGGATTTATGCGCATGCGCGCTGACGTGATGACGTCAGCGCGCAGTGGCGCGAAATTCAAATGCTATTTAAAGGTACAGTTTTACTTTATGCATTGCCCGTGATAGTATTTGTTCCTGGTGCTTCTGAGCCTTGTGCTAAATTCTGTAACCTGTTTGATTCCTGTTTTTGACCCCTGCCTGGCTATTTGACTACTCTGATTTCTGGATTCTGACCCTTGCCTGATTACTGACTACCGCTTCTGATTAACCCTCTGATTGACTTCCTGGTTTGACCCTTGCCTGCCTGATAATGTTTACTCTCTGCCTGCCTCGACCCGGCCTGTTCTGACTACTCCTTTGCCTAACGCCTTGTACTGCGATCTTCTGTCCAAAGACTTTGTTTTACTACAGTCGTGCCCCTTTGCTTGCCAGAACTCCTCGCCTTGCTCCTCTCGAAAAGTCCAGGGGGCATCTGAGTACGCTGAGGGCTCCTCCCGAAGCCAAAGGCGGTCACACTACTGGTGAAGCCGAGCCGAGACCAGGGAGCTTGGCATTAGTTCTGGTTTAGGGTGCCGACCGTGACAAGTTTGATAACGCTTCTCCCAAGGGCTGAGCTTTTGTTTTATAAAGCATTAAAGAACCCGTACAGGTGACTGAGCGGAAGATGCAAGTGTATAACTGCTTGGTACTTACTTTCCTGCCACGTGAGCATTTTCGACATAAACCAGAGCTGCTTCCAGGCCCTTTAACTGCGCGACTGCATTGGACTCGGTCACAAATTTTTTTATGAGTCCCAGATATTTTGACCATTCTGGACTCTTCTCATCCACAATCTTCTGGAAAAGTTTCACGGCCTCTTCGTAGCCATTTAACCTGGCTTTCCAAACCTACCATGAAACAAATAGGAACATTAGAAATAGGGATGCACCGAATCCACTTTTTTGGATTCGGCCGAACCCCCGAATCCTTCACGAATGATTCGGCCGAATACCGAACCCTAATTTGCATATGCAAATTAGGGGTGGGAAGGGGAAAACATTTTTTATTTCCTTGTTTTCTGACAAAAAGTCACGCAATTTCCCTCCCTGCCCCTAATTTGCATATGCAAATTAGGATTCGGATTGGCCGGGCAGAAGGATTCGGCCGAATCCTGCTGAAAAAGGCCGAATCCTGGATTCGGTGCATCCCTAATTAGAAAAGCAAATCACTGAATGCCAACCTTAAAGGAGACGTGAACCTCAGCTCTCTAATTATATGCAATAATGTATTATATATGGTGTTGGCTTGAGCTCAGGGCTCTGTACAGGCCCAAACTAGGTAATCTCTTTAGTAATGGAAATTTCATATGGAGTGTTCGGGTAATATAGCCACAGAAAAGGGTCACTTTCCTTTTAATTGAGCCAAATGTTACCCTAAGTAAAAAGAGAATCAGGGAAGTGTAAAAATTAAGTGTCCAATTTCCCGTTGCCATTTGGAGAGAACAGGACACCCACTTTAAAGCTGGAAAAAGTCAGAAGAAAAAGAAAAAGTAGTAAAAATAATGATTTATTGAAAAGTTGCTTAAAATTGGCCATTCGATTACGTATTAAAAGTTAACTTAAAGGGATACTGTCATGGAAAAACATGTTTTTTTCAAAACATATCAGTTAATAGTGCTGCTCCAGCAGAATTCTGCACTGAAATCCATTTCTCAAAAGAGCAAACAGATTTTTTTATATTCAATTTTGAAATCTGACACGGGGCTAGACATTTCGTCAGTTTCCCAGCTGCCCCAGTCATGTGGCTTGTGCTTGCACTTTAGGATGGAACTACTTTCAGGCAGGCTGTTATTTCTCCAACTGAATCAGTCTCAGTGGGACTTGGCTTTTACTATTAAAGGATCAGTAACAACAAAACATGAAAGTGCTTTAAAGCAATTCAAATATAATGTACTATTTCCCTGCACTGGTAAAATTGGTGTGTTTCCTTCAGAAACACGACTATAGTTTATATAAACAAGGTGCTGTGTAGCTATGGGGGCAGCCATTCAAGGCTCAGGTTACATAGCAGATAACAGATGCATTCTACAGAATACTACTGTATTCTATTACAGAGCTTATCTGTTATCTGCTAAGTATCCTGTGCCTTTTCTCCTTTTCCAGCTTGAATGGCTGCCCCCATGGCTACACAGCAGCCTAGTTATATAAACTATAGTAGTCTTTTTTAAAGCAAACACGCAGCTTTTACCAATGCAGGGAAACACAACATTATATTTTAATTACTTTAAAATGTGTTAAAGGAACAGTAACACTAAAAAAATTAAGTGCTGTTCTTAGATCTTCCAGGAAGCTATCTTGCGTTAGGGAGCTGCTATCGGAGTACTATCCTATTGTTCTGTTGTTAGGCTGCTGGGGGGGGGGGGGGGAAGGGAGGGGGTGATATCACGCCAACTTGCAGTAGAGCAGTAAAGAGTGATTGAAGTTTATCAGAGCACAAGTCACATGACTGGGGGCAGCTGGGAAACTGACAATATGTCTAGCCCCATGTCACATTTCAAAATTGAATATAAAAAAATCTGTTTGCTCTTTTGAGAAATGGATTTCAGTGCAGAATTCTGCTGGAGCAGCACTATTAACTGATGCGTTTTCGAAAAGACATGTTTTCCCATGCCAGTATGCCTTTAAAAGGAGAACCAGCTTGAACACATTTGAAAGCCATGCCTGATGCTTACCTTGTGTTCGCATTTCTGGTCAATAGGAAGTTTCATCCACTCGCTGTCATCCCCCATGGTGATGCCCCTTGCGCTGCTTCAGCAATCTGAGGTCCTGTAGGACAAAGACCACCTGTTATTAACATTTACAGTTTGCTAAATACTAGAGGGAGGGGGAGGAGTGGCAAGTACTTGGAGCAAACAAGTCTTTAGGGCTACGGTATTTAACAAGTAAGCAATAGCTAAGGTGTATGGTTACCAACTCCAGAGGAAACATTGCACCACATGCACAGGATTTTTTGAAATCAAGTTGTACAGAAAGCTACAAAATATGGCAAAGCCCATTCCCTCACTATCCTATTTATCAAGCAATCAGAACGACCATTAGGCATGTCTTTTATGCATTACCGTAAAGGGCACCTGTTTGTCAAAAAATATTTTAACTAGGGATGCACCGAATCCAGGATTCGGTTCGGGATTCGGCCTTTGTCAGGAGGATTCCGATTCAGACGAATCCTTCTGCCCAGCCGAACCGAATCCACATCCTAATTTGCATATGCAAATTAGGGGGAAGCAAATTGCATGACTTTTTGTCACAAAACAAGTAAAAAATGTTCTCCCCTTCCCACCCCTAATTAGCATATGCAAATTAGGGTTCAGTATTCAGCCGAATCTTTCGTAAAGGTTTCGGGGGTTCGGCCGAATCCAAAATAGTGGATTCGGTGCAACCCTAATTTTAACTAGAAAAAGGTGTGGGATATTAGAGCCCACATTCTAGTTGGGGGTTATGGTAGTTTATTAAAAAAAAAAAAAAAAAAACTCCGGTCCATATGTATAATAAGCAAATATCACAAATATGCGCGTCAGAAACTTATTAGGCGCGTGCGCTCTGCACAACATGGCCATTCACACGGTTACTCGATCTGGGAGGGAGTTCCATAGGGCTGGAGGGGCCCTATGATAAAAAAAAAAAAAATAATAAACACCACAACTATTGCCATATTACAGAGATCCCCAACCTTTGTCCCCCTTAAGCAACATTCAGAAGAGAAAGAAGTTGGGGAGCAACACAAGCATGAAAAATGTTCTTGCGATGCCAAATAAGGGCTGTGATTGGCCATTTGGTGGCCCTATCTGGATTGTCAACCTACATGGAGACTCTGTTTGGCAGTGCACCTGGTTTTTATACAACCAAAACTTGAGCCCAATTCAGAATTAAAAAAATAATCATCTGCTTGAGGCCACTGGGAGCAACATCCAAGGGGTTGGGGAGCAACATGTTACTCACGAGCTACTGGTTGGGGATCACCGTCATATTAGCTTCATTTGGTTGGGGAAAATATTTTGGCCAACAGGTGGTTCACCTTTAAGTTAAATTTTTGTATGTTGTAGAATGGCTAATTCCGAGCAACTTTTGAATTGGTCTTCGTTATTTATTTTTAGTTTTTTTAGTTTTGCCTTCGTCTGACTCTTACAAATGGGGACCCCCATCTAAAAAACAAATGCTCTGTAAGGCTACAATTGTATTATTATTATCGCTACTTTTAATTCCTCATCTTTCTATCCAGGCCTCTCCTATTCATATCCCAGTCTCTTATTCAAATCAGTGCATGGTTGATAGGGAAATTTGGACACTAGCAACCTGAAAGTGGTAGAGACTGCAAACTGAGAGCTGCTAAATAAAAATAAAAACTAGGGATGCACCGAATCCACTTTTTTGGATTTGGCCGAACCCCCGAATCCTTTGTGAAAGATTCGGCTGAATACCGAACCCGAATTTGCATATGCAAATTAGGGTTGGGAAGAGGAAAACATTTTTTACTTCCTTGTTTTCTGACAAAAAGTCATGCAATTTCCCTCCCACCCCTAATTTGCATATGCAAATTAGGATTCGGATTCAGTTCGGCTGGGCAGAAGGATTCGCCGAATCCGAATCCTGCTGAAAAAGGCTGAATCCCGAACCAAATCCTGGATTCGGTGCATCCCTATAAAAACCACAAATAATAAAAAAAAGAAAACCAATTACCAAGTCTCTACATCATTCAAAAATCCATTTAAAGGTCACCAAACAGAAACGGAAGTTCTAAATAGTTCTGCTGAGACAGAAGTAACTCAGTGGTCACTGCAATTGCTTCTGTTGGGACTTATTAGTCACAGAAGATATAAACAGCCAATAAACAGACCCATCATGGATATGACCGGAACTAACCAGGGGACTTAACATACGGTGGCCCCAAAGCTTAGGCAGATAAAATATTTTACCCCTCACCTGAACTAAACAGTCTGCATTTTTTCTACTGCAAAATATTGAATAACCGATTACCCCCCCCCACACCACTGCCAATGAGGAAAGGGCCGTTGGCAACAAGCACAGTTACATGGATGCCAATGGTTAATGGCCAGTGGGCAATTGCAGGCAGAGAATGTTATTCTTGTCACTCGGGTCTCATGGAGAGGGACAAGCCATTGCTGTGGCTATAGGGAGTCTATTTCTATGAAAATATCCTCAGCATCTCCCTGCAGGGACACAGCTATCAGTCTGCATTAATTATAAAGAGAGAGCTATAATAATTATTAATAATAAAGAGAGAGCTATAATAATTATTAATTATAAAGAGAGATATAATAATTATTAATTATAAAGAGAGAGCTCTAATAATTATTAATTATAAAGAGAAGTCACAAGCTGCACTGACATAAATGCATAGAAATCCGTTTAAGTGCTTTAACCAGTCAGCCAGGGGTCCCCTGCATTCTAAATGCCCTTAAAGGGGTTCACTTCCAAAGACTTTTTTCAGTTTAGTTCTTTTCATATTGTTCACCAGAAATAAAGACTTTTTGCAACTACTTTCCATTTTCTATTTGGGACCGGTTTTCCTAAAACTGAAGTGTAAAATTTAATTTTTTTACCTTCTAAAGCAGAGGTGTCCAACGTTTTGGCTTCCCTGGGCCACATTGGAAAAGGAAAAATGGTCTGGGGCCACACATGAAATACACAAACACTTTTGATTTGTAAAATTAAAGAAAATACACAGAAAAGAACTACAAAACCATTTGGATAACCAGATGGAGCTTTATACTGGAACATGGGATACCTGGATATTAAACAGACTTATTATTATTATTATTATTATTATATTATTATTACTAAATGGGCAGTGTCCTCCCTAGGTCACCACATTGTTACAAAATGGCATAGTGGGCCCGTTCCTAACAAGATGACAGACTAAGGTGGTTAATGTGTCTGGACTTACACTTGGGGCACATTTACTTAGCTCGAGTGAAGGAAGAGAATATAAAATACTTTGAATTTCTAATGTTTTTTTTGGCTACTTCGACCATCGAATTGGCTACTTCGACCAAGACTTTGAATCGAGATTCAAACTAAAAATCGTTCGACCATTCGATAGTCGAAGTACTGTCTCTTTAAAAATAAACTTCGACCACCTACTTCGCCAACTAAAACCTACCGAGCATCAATGTTAGCCTATGGGGAAGGTCCCCATAGGCTAAGAAATTTCTGATCTAAGAAAAAATCGATCGATGGATTAAAATCCTTCGATTCGAAGGATTTAATTTTCGATCGAACGATTTTACCTACGACCGTTCGAACGAACAGCGGTAAATCCTTCGACTTCGAATATCGGAGTCGAACGATTTTACTTTGACGGTCGAATATCGAGGGTTAATTAACCCTCGATATTCGACCCTAAGTAAATGTGCCCCAAAGTGTTATTTCACTCTCGTTTTCTCTGTATTTACATACATTTATTTCTTCATTTCTTTCTTTTTTTCCCCCCTTCTCTTCCTTTTCTCTCTCCTTCAAGCTGGGCCGCATTCATATCCATCCGCAGGTTGGACACCCCTGTTCTAAAGCAGCTCTGAGAAGGGGGGGGGGGTCGCAGACTAACTGTTCTAAATTGATACATTTTATAATCGTCGCTGCTAAGCAGGCAGCTGTTAGAATTGATATAATAGTTGCTAATACGGCAGAGAAATGTAGCAACTCAAAGTAGCAACTCAAAGTAGCAACTCAAAGTAGCAACTCAAAGTAGCAACTAAGGGCTGGGACACACTGGGCGATTTGGGGAGATTTAGTTTTTAGGGCTGGGACACACTGGGCGATTTGGGGAGATTTAATCGCCTGGCGACTAATCGCCGCGACCACCAATCTTCCCTGAATGCCTCCCCTCGCTCTGCGCCTGGCTAAAATGAAAAATCCCCTGCGCTAATCACACGCGGCAATTAGTTTTCCGAAGTCGCCCGAAGTTTCCTCGCAACTTCAGGCGACTTCGGAAAACAAATCGTCGCGTGTGTTGAGCGCAGGCGATTTTTCATTTTAGCCAGGCGCAGAGCGAGGGGAGGCATTCGGGGAAGATTGGTCGTGGAAAGTCGCGGCGATTAGTCGCCAGGCGATTAAATCTCCCCAAATCGCCCAGTGTGTCCCAGCCCTAAAAGTAGCAACTTGAAATAGTTCAGAATCTGCTCCTGGATCACTGAGCTGCCAGACTGAGACACATACATTAAACTATAGACTTCAATTTTGGACAAACAATAAAAAAATAAGACTAAAAACAATTGAAAAAAAGTGGTTTATGGTGAACAATCTTAAACTAAAAAAAAGTGTTTGGAAGGTGAGCAACCCCTTTAAGTGAAAGACAATGCAAAGGATGTTTATATTGTTTACATAGTTCCAATTTAGGCATCATTTTGGGTGTCCCTCCAGCTGTTGGATCGCCAACACATAGAATCACATCCCCATTAGGTACAGGGAGGCTGGATGATACCCTGTAAGACTAGGGCCAGACAAAGCAGAAATCAGAAGGCTGATTTTAGCCTTATTAAAAATAAATTACGCATAATGTGGTATTACCATAAACTCTAGATTTCCAGAAATATAGTCTGGATAGCTCATTATCTACATTAACCGTCAACTGGACTGCAGAAGGCCACAGGCAGTTTGAATTGCTTTTCGCAAACGGTTAAACATGATGGATTCCTTTGCGTAAGTGTATAAAGAGATCAGTGGGAGAAAAAAAAAAAAAGTAGCTCAATTTAGACAGAGTACTAGCCTGGCTTTAATTTTAAAGCGGCTGCTGGATTCAAACATTTACAACAGTAAAGGAATGGGACCCGTTATACAGAATGCTTGGGACTTTGGGTTTTCCGGATAACAGATCTTTCCGTAATTTGGATCTGCCTACCTTAAGTCTACTAGAAAATTATTTAAACATTAAATAAACCCAATAGGCTGGTTCGGTTTCCAATGAGCATTAATTATATCTTAGTTGGGATCAAGTACAAGCTACTGTTATTATTACACAGAAAATTAAATAACTTAGAAATTTGCATTATTTGTACGAGAGTCTACGGGAGATGGCTTTTCTGTAATTCAGAGCTTTCTGGTTAACAGGTTTCCTGATAACGGATCCCATACCTGCACTTTAACTTTCAACATTCTCCCCTGGATGACAGGTGGACTCCTTGGCTGGCAACATAACACACAACACAGCAACATCCCTCCCTCTACCTGTCTATAGTATTGGTCTTAAATAAGTTAATGTTTAGGCAAGACTGTTAATTCTGGTTCCATAGTATGTATTAACATTTCCAAGGGATGTTTTTGCCTTACATAGAACAGTTGCTGTGGACAGTCTGGGAATGGGAGTCTTGTTCATAGAAAAATATAAACATGCACCACTGCACTGGGAATATTGTCAGAGATATCTCACTCTCTCTCTCTATATATATATATATATATATATATATATATATATATATATATATATATATATATATATATATATATATATATATATATATATATATATATATATATATATATATATATATATATATATATATATATATATATATATATATATATATATATATATAGCTATATATATAGCTATATATATAGCTATATATATAGCTATATATATAGCTATATATATAGCTATATCTATATATGTATTAATTAGACTCAGACTCAAGATACCTATATACCAATACAGCCATGCGTATTATCTTATCTGAAAGCCCACAATTAGACTACTATTTGAGTCCATAATAAACAACTTCTGTTTTCTCTGTAATAAAACAGTACAGGTGTGGGATCTATTATTCAGAATGCTCGGGACCTGAAGTTTTCCAGATAAGAGATCTTTCCATAATTTCAATCTTTAGGGTTGGGGCAGACGAGCAGATTTAGTCGCCTGGCGACTAATCGCCTCTTCTGCGTGGCGAAAATCTCCCCGAACTGCCTTCCCTATGCTTGAATGAAGAATCGCCTGCGCCAATACAACCGCGGCGCTTCGATTTCCGAAGTCGCCTCACAAGGAATCTTCGTGCGACTTCGGAAATCGAAGTGCCGCGAGTGTATTAGCGCCATAGACTGTATTAGTGGCCATAGACTCAAAGATCCGCACGTTTGGCGACATCGCCAAATGAGCGGATCTTTCCCTGATATGCCACTAACGGCATGGCTATATCGGGGGTAATTCGAAACGTACGGGCAGATAAGCTGTCAAATTGGTCCAAACGACCGATATCGGCAGCTTTATCTGCCCGTGTATGGCCACCTTAAATCTCCCCAAATCTGCTTGTCTGCCCCAACCCTACAGTCTACTAGAAAATCATGTAAACCGTAAAATAAACCCAATAGGCTGGTTTTGCTTCCAATAAGGATGAATTATATCTTAGTTGGGATCAAGTACAAACTACTGTTTTATTATTACAGAGCAAAAGGAAATCATTTTTAAAAATTTGGATAAAATGGAGTCTATGGGAGATGGCCTTTCCTTAATTTGGAACTTTCTGGAGAATGGGTTTCCTGGTAATTGATCCCATGCCTGTACCTTATATTTGAATAAATCCACATTGGTGAAGGAAAGCAATCCTACCGTGTTTATTTCATGTTTAAATAGGCCATTTATGGAGATCCAACTTATAGGAAAAAGCCCAAAGCTCAAGCATTCTGGAAAGCAGATCAAATACCCGTACCAACACGCTGCTAGGTAAAAGAATTTTCCCCATTTCTGTCAGATGAAGGAGAGACGGGAGAAGAAAGGAATTGATGAGCAGAATTTTAGATCAGTTCCCAGCCGCGGTCACGTGAAAATATAAATAGATTCTGCACTTGTCTCCTGCTTGAGAAATGCCCCAGAGATACATCAGCAAGAATGAGTCAGTGACCCCCAAATCTTTATCCTAAAAATCCCATATTCGTTATTTTATATGAGCACTAGCCAGGATTGGTGAAGGTGGTAACCAGTAACAAACCAGTATGAAAGCGACAATGAGTAATACAGGGTACAGTGTAATTGGATGTGCTAAACAAGTTGCCTTTCCACAAGAACATGCAGTAATGATAATCTGGCACCCGCTGTGCTTTTCCAGGGCATTGCCCTCACACATCATTAAAAGGGTTGTTCACCTTTAAATTAACTGTTAGTATGATGTAGAGAGTGATATTCTGAGTCAATTTGCAATTGGTTTTCATTTTTTATTATTTGTGGTTTTTGAGTTATTTAGGTTTTTATTCAGCAGCTGCAATTTAAATCTGGTTGCTAGGGTTCTTTTTACCCCAACAACCATGCACTGATTTTAATAAGAGACCGAAATATGAATGAGAGGCCTGGATAGAAAGAGGAGTAATAAAAAGTAGCAATAATAATAATAATAATAATAATAATAATAATAATAATAATAATAATAATAATATTATAGCCTTATAGAGCATTAGCTCTTTAGACCCCAATTTGAAAGTTCGAAGGCAAAAAAAAAAAAAAATTGAAAAATTTAATTTTAGTAGGACGTAGGGAGTGGTATACCAAGACTGCAATTGCTTTTCAGTTTTTATCATTTGTGGGTTTTGACATATTTAGCAGCTCTCCAGTTTCAGCAATCTGGTTGCTAGGGTCCAAATGACCCTAGCAACCATGCATCGATTTGAACAAGAGACTGGAATATGAATAGGAGAGGCCTGAATAGAAAGAGCAGTAATAAAAAGTAGCAATAACCATACATTTGTAGCTTTACAGAGCATTTGTTTTTAAGCTGAAAAGCTTTAGAAGCTGAAAAAAAAAAAAAAAAAAGGCCAATTTGAAAAGATGCTTAGAACCCACCATATAACTAAAAAAAACTTAAAGGTGAACCAACTCCTTTAATGAAATGCTAAAATATATGAATCTTATAATAGGCCTTCCAAAAAAAAGGCCCTGGATTCACTGACCATCAATATGATGGGCCACAGAACTACAACTAAATGTATGGGACCTGTTATCCAGTATGCTAGAGACCGGTGGTTTTCCAGATAACAAATATTTCTGTAATTTGGATCTTCATACTTTAAGTCTACTAGAAAACCATGTAAACATTAAATAAACCCAATAGGCTGGTTTTGCTTCCAATAAGGATGAATTATATCTTAGTTGGGATCAAGTACAAGCGACTGTTTTATTATTACAGAGAATTTTTTTTTTAAAAAATGGTCATTATTTGGAGCTTTCTGGTTAACGGGTTGCATACCTGTATCGGTATAAACTGTGGATACAACTACAGGATTAGATCATTTTTTCAGTTTGGATTATTTGCATAAAATGGAGTCAATAGTAGACGGCCTTTCTGCAATTCTGAGCTTTCTGGCTAAGGGGATTTCGGATAACAGATCCTATACCTGTAATAGAATTCAATAAGCAGAGAGGGTGCACAAGGCATGAGTAATTGTGGCAACTCATCTCAAAGTGACTATGGGGCATGCTGGGAGCTGTAGTGCTAATGCTCTGAAGAGACGCACACAGCCTATATCTGCAATGCTCACATATTAAAGCGACAGTTCACCTTTAAGTCAACTTTTAATATGTTATAGAATTCTAAGCAACTTTTCAGCTGGTCTTCATTTATTTTGTAATTATTTGCCTTCTTCTGACCCTTTTCAGCTTTCAAATGGGGTTCACTGACCCCATCTAAAATAAATACTCTCTAAGGCTACAAATGTATTGTTATTGCCACTTTTTATTACTCATCTTTCTATTCAGGCCTCTCCTATTCCAGTCCCTTATTCAAATCACTGCATGGTTGTTAGGGTAATTTGGACCCTAGCAACCAGACAGCTGAAACTACAAACTGGAGAGCTGCTGAATAAAAAGCGAAATAACTCAAAAACCACAAATAATAAACAATGAAAACCAATTGTAAACTGTCTCAGAATATCACTTTCTACATCATAGGAAAAGATTTAAATGGTAAAGGCACACTACGTTATATGGCGGGAGATTAAACCACCTCTTCTTCGGGCGACTAATCTCCCACAAACTGCCTTCCTGCCGGCTAGAATCTAAATCGATTCATTTCCCGAAGTCGCCCAAAGTTGCCTCGGGAGGAAACGTCAGGCGACTACAGAAAACGAATCGGTGCGAGCGCCATCTCACCGGCGATTTAGATTGTAGCCGGCAGGAAAGCAGTTCGGGGAGATTTGTTGCCCGAAGAAGAGACGATTTCTGGCCGGGCGACTAAATCCCCCCGAAATCTCCACCCTAAAACGTGAAGAAGCCCTTTAAGGATATAATAGATGTGATCTAATATAGTGACAGAGAGAGGGGTGTGTTCAATGCAGAACCAGATCCATTAGAGCATTTCAGTCTCTCTCAGTAATGGGCCCCTGACACTGGAGCCCTACATCTGCTGTCACTCAAAGCTGAGGAGGAGGAGGGGCCACTATCACATGATCTAGGAGGCTATGCCTATTATCAGACAAGTTACAGTAATCTGGACTTTCCTGTGAAGGAGCCGGCGATGCTAGGAGCTCACAAACACGCCCTGCCCTTACAATGGCAGCTTAGAGCAATAGCAGCGCCAGACATAACCCAGACCAGCCGGCAAGACTTAAGCCAGGACTTTACCTACACTGCTGGGTCGATACCGACGTGGCCCCTCTCCCAACACAAAGGGCCCGACCGCATCCAGCGGAGCTCACACCTTTAGCATCGCTCCGGCGCAGCCAGTGATGTCAGAGCTAGGCAACAGACACGCCTCTTCCGGTCACTGAGCCAATCGCATGCAAGTCACCCGCAGAGCGGACACAGGCCTATGTATTGTTTTTCTGTTTTTCTATCGGCGCCCCATGGCTCTGTCTTAACGAGGACCGCTGAATGTTGTAGCTCCGCAAGGGGTGGCGGCGTTTGCAGTTTACAGTCTCCCACCCCAGTGTCTAGGGCGGGGCCCAGGAGCTAGTCATTAGCATCCACCCAAAATAAACCTGCTAGTCATCATCATCCCACGTTAAAGGGGGTGTTCACCTTTAAATTAACCTTTAGTATGACATAGAGAGGGATATTCTGAGACAATTTGCAATTGGTTTTCATTTTTTATTATTGGTTTTATTCAGCAGCTCTCCAGTTTGCAATTTCAGCCATCTGGTTGCTAGGGTCCAAGTTCCCCTGGCAACCATGCACTGATTTGAATAAGAGACAAATAGGAAAGGAACTGAATAGAGCGATGAATAAATAAAAAAGTAACTATAACAATACATTTGTAGCCTTACAGAGTATTTGTTTTTAGATGGTGGTCTGTGACTCCAATCAGAAAGCATGAAAGCCTCAAAAGAAGACAAATAATTAAAAAAAAAAAGGAAATGATAGAAAACAAATAATGAAGACCAATTGGAAACTTGCTTACAAATGGCCGTTCTAGGACATACTAAAAGTTAACTGAAAGGTAAACCAACCCTTTTACTGCGAGCACCAGTCTTGTGTTCAGGATTTACTGTCGACATGGGACCTGTTAACCGGAATCCCTGGAGTTTGCCGCATGAGGAGTGCAGTACCTTAAAGGGGTGGTTCACCTTTAAGTTCACTGTTAATATTTTATAGAATGGCCTATTGGTCTTTATTTTATTTATAGTTTTTAGAATTATTTCTCTTTTCCTTCTGACTGACCCCATCTAAAACACAAATGCTCTGTAAGCAGGCCCGGACTGGCAATCTGTGGGTTCTGGCAAATGCCAGAGGGGCTGCTGTACAGCTCCATAGAAAGTTACCATATAGTGGGCTGGTAGGAGGCTGTTTGGGCTGGTAGGAGGCTGTTTGGGCCTCTGTGTACTTGGAATGACAGGGCCTATTTTGACTCCCAGTCCAGGCCTGTCTGTAAGGCTACACATTCATTATTATTATTGCTACTTTTTATTACTCATCTTTCTATTCAGGCCTCTCCTATTCCAAATCAGTGCATGGTTGCTAGGGTAACAGAACATAGCAACCAGATGGCTGAAATTGCAAACTGGAGAGCTGCTAAATAACCGAAACCCCATAAAAAATGAAAACCAATTGCAAGTGGACTCAGAATATCCCTCTCTATGTAAGACTAAAAGTTAATTTAAAGGTGAACAACCCCTTTAAGGCTATTACACATTTGAAACCATAAATCAGTATGCAGTTAAAAATGTATAAAGTATCTGATTTAAAGGACAAGGACAAGGTAAGGGAGGGGGTGGCTCATTCAAGAGGTTAAGCAACGAAGCGTCACAGGCAGCCGCTACCAAATTACAACCCAGCAGAGTCAGGCCAAGTAATACTGATGCCCAAGGCTATTACTTGGCCAGTGACCACTAGTGATGTGCGGGTTGACCAACCAATACAGGCGAATGTTGGGTGTGGGTCAGACTGGTGAAGTACACTTCTGCAGTGTTCCTGAATATTCTGTCTTAGAACCAGAGGTGTGTACAGAAGTGACATACAGAGCGAGAAGACGCAGGTTAGGGTCGGGTCTCCATCAAACAACCTCATGCTCCCCCTCTGTCAATGAATGCCCATCCCCCTCCCCATTGGTCCAGGACTTGTAACACCTGCAGCACATGTTCTCCAGCCTGTTGACCCGTAACCAACATGGACCTACTGACCTGCAACCAGACCTGGACACTGACCAGCTATGCAAGGGGTTCTCTTTTCCTGACCTCAGAACCTCAAAATAGAAAAACATCCCTCCAGAGGCTCATTAACCATGTCAGGGGAAAAATAATATACACTTTTTTCCTCCCAGGGAGATTAGGGGGGAATAGAGCCTCCACTCAAGCCAGGTGCCCAAGAAGGTACCCACAGACCATCCAAAAGGTCGGGGTGTTTTCTTCTGAAATCAAACTGGTTTGCAGTTATATTGCTGGGAGCTGACCCCTCCCCTGTGAGTCAGGCTAAAGCTGCCCATACACGGGCCAAGTCTGCAGCTTATTGGCCCGTGTGTGTGGCCCTCTGACAGGCTTCCCTGATAGAAACCTGGCCAATAGTTGGTCAGATGTCGATCGGGCAGGGTTAAAACTCCCGTCGGATAGTGGCGCATCTGTTTGTTGATTCGGTTCCGCGATCCAACCGCCCCTATGGCCTCCATTCTGATCCCATCATTGGGCCTACGATCGGATCAGCTCGATACGTGGCCATATCACGTGGTCATATCAGGGAGAGATCCGCTCATTTGGCGACATCACAAAACTAGCGGATCTCCCTATGTATGGCCACGGGTTGTTCATCTTCCAAACACTTTTTTCAGTTCAATTGTTTTCAGATTGTTCACCAGAAATAAAGAAGTTCAGTGATCCTGACTTCTGAATTATTGAGCTGCCAGACTCAGACTCTAAACGGTTACAATTTTGCAACATTTAGTTGATCCATTTCTCAGCAGCATCTCTGGAGTATTAGCAACTATTGTATCAAGTCTAACAGCTGTCTGTAATGAAACCAAGAGATTCTGCTCAGCAGGGACAAAGATAAGAAATCTATCAACTAAATGTATCAATTTAGACCCCCCTCACAGAGTTGCTTTAGGAAGGTGAAAAATAACACTTTATCCAATGGCCAGTGCAACATATAGTATCACATGATCACTGAGTAGTAACATGATGCTCAGCAGAGCTGCTTAGTTCTGCAATTCCCCCTGGCATGTCAGGTATTAAGCACCCGCCTCCCCTTCTTTCCCTTTATTCATGGGAGTTTATTCATGCAGTCCTTACTACAGAGCATAACAAACGTTACAGGCATGAGTAGCAGAAATATAACAGATAAAGCAGAGGTTAAGCGTTCACATTGTCCAACACCTTTGGGCTCTAATCAGTCCATCAAAGTGGACGTATAGACCCCCCACTTAAAGTCATTACAGTCCTTTAACTATGTAGGGATAGGGAAACATCAGGCTTGTCTTGCATAACTACAACTCTCAATGCCATGTCAGTTACTGCAGAACTACAACTCTCTGCATTTATAAACATTGGTTCAACTGCTGCCAGAACTATGAAAGCGGAAGTGCAACACCAGCAGGAGCAAAGGTTGCCAAACCCCTAGTTTAAATAAATCCCATTCAGAACAAGCTTTTATTATGCAGCTCCAGCCCATCTCCATGACACCAGCTCCAAGCACTTTGCAGTGGCCCCTCCCCACTTCCAAACCATGCGCCTACAGACAACTAAACACTGATTAACCTCGTCATTGCTCAAATCAACCTAATCCTTGCCAAAAGCATATAAACTTACACTGCCCCCCTCCAGACTGGAGATCTCATGGTGAAAAGGTAGATATTACACCACCCACTTATACAATTCATGGAGCAATGAGGAGTGGAAGCACAGCAAAGGGAACATTTAAAGAATGTCATAAATGCGATTATTCTGGGAAATAAACGATCATAAATGAAACTAGTATGGTCACGGATGAATAAAGAAATACCAAACTCTGCTCTGTTTTCCGCAGGCAGCCACTAATTTACCAGTTACTACAATGCAGAACCAGGTTGCACCGTTTAGTAGACACAGGCAGAAGAATGTGAATTAGGCACTAGGGCAGCAGTCACTCAACCGACAGTAACACATTGTCCTGGGGTCACTGGGAGCTACACTGCCCAACCACATTGCTGACCCCTGGGATAAAGGTCACCTGTCACCTTTAAACTACACGGGACCCTCCTCATCCTCTCGCCCGCGTATGGGGGCTTCCGACGGGTCTTCCCAATCGATATCTGGCCACTATATCGTTCGGGAAGGTTTGATTTTTTACCCGATCGACCCGTCGGAGCCCCTTGGAGAATCGTAATTCAATCGTTCGACCATATGGCCGAACGTTCGAATTACCCCCAAAATAGCCATGCGGTTAGTGGCTGGGGGAAAGATCCACTGCGGATCTTTGAGTCTATGGCCAGCTTTAGTATGATGTAGAGAGCGATAGTCCGAGACAATTTGCAATTGTTTTCATTTCTCATTATTAGCTTTTTATTTAGCAGCTCTCCAGTTTGCAGTTTAAAGGGCACTTGTTAAGTAAAAAGGTTATCCCCAACCAAAGGTGCGGGCCAATAGAGCTTGCATTCCGGTTGGGGA
Organism: Xenopus petersii; assembly: GCA_038501925.1. NCBI lineage: Eukaryota > Metazoa > Chordata > Amphibia > Anura > Pipidae > Xenopus > Xenopus petersii. The sequence continues at coordinate 8,621,042 of CM076678.1, read as the reverse complement.
TAACCGTAGTTTTTAAAAAAAAAAAAAAACAAAAATGAAAAATGCTCGCCACCAGCGTTAGGCTACCCACAACGGGAGTAGGGTTGCCACCTGCCCGGTATTTTACCAGCCTGGTCAGTAAAAATGATGGTTGATCCCAATGTTATTTACAGGAAAAAAACAAATACATGGGAAGGCCGATGTTTTTTTTCCAGAAAAGGTGGCGACCCTATTAAGGAGGGAGCTCTTGGTGCAAGCATGCAGTCACGTGCGTTATGTGCATGCGAGTAGCACAACATGGCTGCTTGCACCAGGTGCTCCCTCTCAATGTGGGTAGCGTAGCGCTAGTGGGGGGCTTTTTTTTTTATATTTTTTTTTTAAAAGCTACCGTTATCCCCAACCGGAATGCGGGCTCTATTAGCTATGGGGCCAACATTTTTACTCAATAGGTGCCCTTTAAGTCTGGTTGCTAGGGTTCTTTTTACCCTAACAACTGTGCACTGATTTTAATAAGAGACTGGAGAGGCCTAAGTAGAACGGTGTGTAATAAAGAGTAGCAATAACAAAACATTTGTAGCCTTAAGCTGGCCATAGCAGATATAATCGTACGAATCCTTGATTCATATGATTTTCGGGCAGTGTGTGGAGTGTCCCGCAATTTTTCGGTCGTTCAGTTGACCGGACAGGTTAGAAGATTTCTATCGGCTGCCGATAATATCTCTGCACGTATTGCCGATTGTACGATTTTCAGAGGGAGACGGTCACCAGCTTTTGTCGGACATAAACTTTCGTACGATTGGCGTCAGGGGCAGAACATCGGCTGATCTGTTCTTTTACTACTTTATTTGATCGGAATGGTTAGTGGCAGGTCGGGCGATGGCACCGAACAATCGTTCGTCCGATATGACTGTAAATCTGCATGTCTATGGCCGGCTTTACAAAGTATTTTTTTTTTTGGATGGGGTCAGTGACCCCCATTTGAAAGCTGGAAAGAGTCAGAAGAATAAGGCAAATAATTCAAAATCTATTTAAAAAGTGTCTAATTGAAGCATTAATAAGAATAGGGCAGGTCTATGACATGGTCAGTGTTAACCCAAAGATGAAACACCCCAAGGATTATGCCATGACCTCCCCTTAAACCTGTCTCCCCACTGCTACCACGTGATTTCCCTTTCTACTCACTGATCCCAGACATTCCCCCTCCTGTCTCTCTCCACTGATACCTACAGGGCCCCATCAGCCTCTCTCTATCTCCACTGATACCTACAAGGCCCTATCAGCCTAGATCCCCCCTCGAACTATAATAATGGACCCACCTCACCCTCGTGGGAACGTCACCCCCTCACTGTGACGACACAGAAGACACCAGTGTCCCTACTGGGGACCCTACTAATTCCCTCTCTGAGCGACCCTGCAGCTGATTCCCGTGTTGCCCCAATACCCGCCCCATTATCCCCTGCGCATATCACGTGTCTGACCTGTTTCCGTTCCGCTTCCGGGCCCTTCTCTGTTTATATTGTTACAGTCCCGGTGCTCCGGGCTCTTCCACCCTCCGACGCTTCTGTCGTTTAAACTCGCTCACAGCGCAGTATTCTTAAATCTCATTGGTTCTCAGGCGATGTCGCAGCGGCCGCGCTATCATTGGTTGTTTTAAACACGAGGGGGCGTGACTGGGCAGAGAACTCTTTCCGAATCTTCCCGCTCTGACAGTCATGGGACTGGCTGAGAAAGTCTAGTGACAAGAGGAGAGGGATGGTCGTGCTGTGGCATTTAGTGCTCTTCTGTAGATCATGCTCCAGCCTGTGGTGCCTTTACATATCTCGACTGGAAATTCATATTCCATTCTACCAGCGTCACATGGTAATATGCAACAATATTCCTTACAATAAATCAACAGTCCTGCCCTGCTTTATGGCAGCTGAGATTCTAGCTATCTGTATAACAGAGCATTCTGTCCCAGTGGCTGCACAGATCCTATCTGATCCCCATTGTAAGCAGCAGTCCTGTCCTGCTTTATGGCAGCTGAGATTCTAGCTATCTGTATAACAGAACATTCTGTCCCAGTGACTGCACAGATCCTATCTGATCCCCATTGTAAGCAGCAGTCCTGTCCTGCTTTATGGCTGATATTCTAGCTATCTGTATAACAGAACATTCTGTCCCAGTGGCTGCACAGATCCTATCTGATCCCCATTGGAGGCAGCAGTCCTGTCCTGCTTTATGGCAGCTGAGATTCTAGCTATCTGTATAACAGAACATTCTGTCCCAGTGGCTGCACAGATCCTATCTGATCCCCATTGTAAGCAGCAGTCCTGTCCTGCTTTATGGCAGCTGAGATTCTAGCTATCTGTATAACAGAACATTCTGTCCCAGTGGCTGCACAGATCCTATCTGATCCCCATTGTAAGCACCAGTCCTGCCCTGCTTTATGGCAGCTGAGATTCTAGCTATCTGTATAACAGAACATTCTGTCCCAGTGGCTGCACAGATCCTATCTGATCCCCATTGTAAGCAGCAGTCCTGTCCTGCTTTATGGCAGCTGAGATTCTAGCTATCTGTATAACAGACCATTCTGCCCCAGTGACTACACAGATCCTATCTGATCCCCATTGTAAGCAGCAGTCCTGTCCTGCTTTATGGCTGATATTCTAGTTATATGTATAACAGAACATTCTGTCCCAGTGGCTGCACAGATCCTATCTGATCCCCATTGTAAGCAGCAGTCCTGTCCTGCTTTATAGCTGATACGATTCTAGCTATCTATATAATGGAGCAATCAAATCTAGTGATGGGCGAATTTGCGAAACGGCGCCCTTTTTTGACGCCGGCGTCCATTTTTTTCGAAAAAAAAATATAACGCCGGCGAATTTTTGACGCGAATTTTCGCGGGAGTTTTGCGAATTTATTCGCTGGCGGCGAATCGCGCAAATTCGCCGCAAATTCGCGCCTGCCGAATAAATTCGCCCATCACTAATCAAATCACATCATGTGAATGTGGGCCCCTTTGTGGCTAGTGAATGGTTCCAAAACTATCCCCTCCATGACTGATATTTTCCAGGCAACAGTTCCAGGACTTTATAGACACAATTTATTTTTTTTTACTGTCTTTGAACAGATTTATAAAGCAGGTTATTTTCTCATCCCTATATATATTCATAATAACGGCTTACTCTTAAGTACGCCATATGTGTAAAATTATCCACTCCATCTAAAAAGACCCTAGCAACTAAGCAATGAAAGCCTGGCAATGTTCCCATGGCCTTAACTCAGTCACTTAACCGAATGAATCACCTGCACTGGGTGGATTAAAAGAATTAAATGTGTATGTGACTAGCTTGATTTACACAGTCAGCAACAAATACACCACACCTCGACACTAATGAATATACAGGAGATTATTTGTACGTAGATCTTGGCGACTGAGCCTCTTCAAGGAAACAGAACATCTCTGTCCCCTTTCCTTTAGCCAAGGGCCTCATCTATTTACTGTATTTTGGGTTCAATGTTTTATCCACTGGGGAAGAGGATTCATTGGGTGTTTTACTTGTATTTGATCCCTAAAGGTGGCCATACATGGGCCGTTAAAAGCTGCCAACAGACCGTGTCGGCAGCTTATTGGCCCGTGTATGGGGCCCCCCGACGGGCTTCACCGATCGAGATCTGGCCGAAAGTCGGCCAGATCTCGATCGGATGGGACAAAAAATCCCGTCGGATCGCGGCTGCATCTATTCGTTGATGCGGTCCCGCGATCCGACCGCCCGTTAGGCATCGTTAGGATCTGATCGTTAGGGCCCAACGATCGGATCAGCCCGATATTGCCCACCTCAAGGTGGGCATATCGGAGGGAGATCTGCTCGTTTGGCGACATTGCCAAACGAGCGGATCTCTCAGTGTATGGGCACCTTTAGTTGTATCCACAGTTAATACCGACACAGGCATGGGATTCCATTATCCGGAAACCCATTATGCAGAAAGCTCAAAATTATGGGAAGGGCATCTCCCACAGACTCCATTTCACCCAAATAAATTTTTTTAAGAAGTTATTTCTTTTTTTCTTCTCTGTAATAATAAAACAGTCGCTTGTACTTGATCCCAACTAAGATATAATGAATCCTTATTGAAAACAAAAACGGCCTATTGGGTTTATTTAATGTTTACATGATTTTCTAGAAGACTTAAGGTATGAGGATCTAAATTATGGAAAGATCCATTATCTGGAAAACACCAGGTCCCGGTATTCTGGATAACAGGTCCCATACCTGTACCACAAACAAACTCTGCATGAAATCCCTCTGCCAAATAGTGCCTACATCCACATACATTTGGTCCAGAGGCAACATTGGGCAAGTTTGAAAATCCAAATACAGCCCTAACCGAATCCAGAATTTGGTTGGAGATTCGGACATTTTATACAGGATTTGGCCGATCCTTCTGCCTGGCCAAACCAAATCCTAATTTGCATATGTAAATTAGGGGCGGGAGGGAAATCGCGTGACTTTTTGTCACAAAAAAGGAAGTTAAAAAGGTTTTCCTCCCATCCCTAATCTGATAGGGAGCACCAAGATGGCGCCAGCAAACGGGACTTCCTGCTTCGCACATAGCTGTGGTTACAGTTTGTGACGCACATTCATGGGACTTCCTCTGCTCAGGGCGCGGGAAGAGCTACAACTAGGAGACTTGAGGCATGAGTGGTGTAATAGGGTAATATATAATTTTAATTAAAATTTAAATATTTAAAGGGGTGGTTCACCTTTAAAGTAACTTTTATTATGTTATAGAACAACCAATTCTAACCAACTTTTCAATTGGTTTTTATTATTTCTTTTTTATAGTTTTATAGTTATTTGTCTTTTTCTTCTGATTCTTTGTAGCTTTCAAATGGGCGTTGCCGTCCCCTTCTAAAAACAAATGCTCTGTAAGGCTACAAATGTATTGTTAGTGCTACTTTTTTTTTCTCTTTCTATTCAGACCTCTCCTATTCATATTCCAGTCTCTTATTCAAATCAATGCATAGTTGCTAGGGGAATTTGGACCCTAGTTACCAGATTGCTTGAAATGCAAATTGAAGAGCTGCTGAATAAAAAGCTAAATAACTCGAAAAATAATAAAAAAGGAAAACCAATTGCAAATTGTCTTATAATATCACTCTCTACATCATACTAAAAGTTATCTCAACCCCTTTAACCCCTTCATTCGAATGTGAATTTGTGTAAGGGAGTGTACAGAGAATATGAATGAAAAAAATAGTCTCCCTGAATAGTTGCTGAGAGTTTTGTAGTTTACATAGAACTTGTAACACTTCAGGGTTGGTTTACATGGAGGGTATTTGCCCTGGGCTTCTTGTTTCCTGTCACTCATAGACAAAGCCCAGCCTTGTGTTCCCCATAAATTGCATTAAAAAGGGCAGTTCACCTTTAAGATAACTTTTAGTATGGTATAGAATGGCCAGTTCTAAGGAGCTTTTCAATTGGTCTTCATTATTTAATTGTTATCATTTTCTAATTATTTGTCTTCTTCTTCTGATTGTTTCCAGATTTCAAATGAGGGTCACTGACCCCATCTAAAAAACAAATGCTCTGTAAGGCTACAAATGTATTGTTATTACTACTTTTTATTACTCCTCTTTCTATTCAGGCCTCTCCTATTCATATTCCAGTCTCTTATTCAAATCAATGCATGGTTGCTAGGGGAATTAGAACCCCAGCAACCAGACATCTGAAATTACAAACTAGAGAGGTGTTGGATAAAAAGCTAAATAACTCAAAAACCACAAATAATAAAAAATGAAAACCAATTGCAAAGTGTCTCAGAATATCACTCACTACATCATAGGAAAATATAATTTAAAGGTGAACAACCCCTTTAAAGGGGCGGTTCACCTTTAAGTTAACTTTTAGTGTGTTATGGAACTGCTAATTTTAAGCAACTTTTCAGTAGGCGTTCACGTTTCTCGTTTTTGAATGATTTGGCTCCTTCTTCTGACTCTTTCCAGCTTTCACATGAAGGGTCACTGACCCCATCTAAAACAAATGCTCTGTAAGGCTACAAATGTATTGTTGTTGCTGCTTTTTTATTACTCTTTCTATTCAGGACTCTCCTATTAATATTCTAGTCTCTCATTTAAATCAATGAATGGTTGCTAGGGTCTTTTGGACCCCAGCAACACAATTGTTGAAATTGCAAACGAGAGAGCTGCTGAATAAAAATCGAAATAACTCAAAAACCTCAAATAATAAAAAATGAAAACCAATTGCAAATTGACTCAGAATATTACTCTCTACGTCATACTAAAAGATCATTTAAAGGTGAACAACCTCTCTAAAGGAGACCTTGCTAATAGAAACCCATACCCCCCTACCCTACACAGATCCTCCAATAAGGATTAATTACATCTTAGTTGGGATCAAGTACAAGCTACTGTTTTATTATTACAATAATAAATTATTAATTATTTAAAATTCGGATAATATGGAGTCCATGGGAGACAGTCATTCTGTAATTGAGAGCTTTTTTGGATAAAGGGTTTCCCGATAACGGATCCCATGGTTTTATCCAAATAATTAAAGTTTTTAAAATGATTTCCTTTTTTCACTGTAATAATAAAACAGTAGCTTGAACTTGATCCCAACTAAGATATAATTAATCCTTATAAGAGAGAGGTAAAACCCGCCTATTGGTTTTATTTAACGTTTACATGATTTTATAGTAGAAAACCCCAGGTCCCGAGCATTCTGGATAACAGGTCCCGCACATTCTGAATAACAGGTACCTGTGTATAAGTACGCACACTCTGCAGCCTGTCCACCTATTACGTTTCACCACTAGGGGGTGCCCCAGTTCTTTGTGATCGTTGAACAGTTGATTATCTTGGTATTTCTGTGACTTGAAATTACAGTAACGCCGGCTGAGTTTATACTTATTTCCTGTATATGTTTTTTTTTTATGTTCGTTTTCTGTTTGGCACAGTCTGTGCTAGCATTTGTAAATTGGTTGAAGCGCACCAAATAAAGGAGAATATTATTTATAGGGATGGGCGAATTTTTTCGCCTCGTTTCGCCGAAAAAATGACGCCCATAGACTTGTATGGAGACGTGCGTCAAAAAAAAAAGACGTGCGACAAATTTTTTTTGACGCCCATAGACTTTAATGGGTCGTGTGCGACATTTCACCGGCGGCGAATTTTTGGCAAAACGAAACGGGTCAAATTTGCCCATCCCTGATTATTTATTATTATTATTATTATTATTAATAAGTTTTTATAAAAAGATAACTTATTCCACAGGGTTTTATATATCAAACGTACAGGATTTCATCAGGGGGGACTTCATTGAACTCTATGGTTTCTCCATCCCCATCTGGGCAAACGCGTTATATAGGCATATGGTGCATCCACCAGTAATATAAATGCACATTCTGTTTGTAGTTGCTATTCAGTTATCTTATTCATAACGACCTGACTAATCAGCAAAAACCAAAATATTTGGCACAGTCTTGTATATTATAAAACCAGAAAACTACAAAGCTCTGGGCATAGGGTTTTCCCATCAATGTCCAAGTGCTACACTAATGCAATCTGGCATTTATTACCCAGCATGCCGCACGTTTTGCATTTGTCTTCTTCATCCCAGCAGGTTTGTATCTACAGTGATGGAGATCAAGACCTATTTTTCAATGAGACAATGTGCTAGGTATGAGGCCATTCATTTCAGCTTCAAAAAACAATGCTTGTAGAAATGTACCCTGTGATTTTCATGGATTGGGGTGAAATCAATAAGCGAAGAATTGACAAGCTGAATCTAGTATGGTATGCTGTAATCTACTGGCCCTTCCTAATTTGGGTCTTTTAAGCCTTTTATTGTTTAGAGGAAGGAATGCTGGCCACACACTAAACAATACAAAGAAAAATAGCACAAAGCTTAAATAGTGGGCTTTACTTTCAGCAAGGCTCCCCCACCCAACCCCCAATCCTTAACTCTTTTAATGGACTAAAGCAAAAAGGTTCAATAAGAAACATGTGCCAAATGATTATTTAAGGTGAACAACAGTTCGATATATGACTTGGTCAGTAATTCATTAGCACAACTTCATTTTTCTTCTGTTTAGTGTTGTTTGTTGTCTGTCAGTATTGACCTAATGTGCTGCCTATAACACAGCAGTGCCATCAAGCACATAAAAGCCACCACACCACCATGCATTAGGACAGGGATCCCCAACCTGTTTTACCCGTGAGCCACATTTAAATGTAAAAAGAGTTGGGGAGCAATACAAGCATGAAAAAGTCCCTTGGGTGCCAAATAAGGGCTGTGATTGGCTATTTGGTAGCCCCTATATGTATTGGCAGCCTACATGAGACTCTACTTGGCACTATACTATACTTAAAACTTGCCTCCGAGCCTGGAATTTAAAAATAAGCAGCTGCTTTGAGGCCACTGAGAGCAACATCCAAGGAATTGGAGAGCAACATGTTGCACATGAACTACTGGTTGGGGATCACTGCATTAGGAGAAGTCCTTGTTAAGCTGGACATACTCTCTAAGATCTGCTTGTTTTCTCAATCTCACCAAGCGAGCAGATCTTAAAGGGGAAGGAAACCTAGTCGGCACAAACCCCCCACCCCCCCTCCCGTTTGTTGCCCACCCTGGCCTACCCGTCCCACTGGGCAAATGCCCCTAACTTGTTACTTACCCTTCTGCGCAGGTCCAGTCCAGGGAGTTCACCGACGACATCTTCTTCCTGCTTTGAACGGCGCATGCGCACTAGGAGCATTTCGCCGGTACGATCTACTGCGCATGCGCGTGACTTTTGGCGCATGCGCAGTAGATCCGTACCGGCGAAATGATCCTACTGCGCATGCGCCAGAACACCGTTCACAGCGGGAAGAAGATCGCGTGGAAGAAGATGTCGTCGGTGAACTCCCTGGACTGGACCTGCGCAGAAGGGTAAGTAACAAGTTAGGGGCATTTGCCCAGCGGGACGGGTAGGCCAGCAGGGAGGAAGGAGGGTGGGCAACAAACGGGAGGGGGGGTGGGGGGTTTGCGCCGACTAGGTTTCCTTCCCCTTTAACTTCATTAAAGGAGAACTAAACCACCCCTAGTCACTACAGCTTCCTTTAACTACATTCCATCACTCACCTCTCCCTCTCAATACTGTGTATTACACAGAAAGGTGTCCCTGAAGCTGATTCCTGACTAGGCCAAACTGCTTATGCTCCAGCAGGCTTAGGGGGTTATTTATCAAGCTCCGAATATCCAAACCTCGAATAATTCGTAGTTTTCGGAGCAAAAAAAAAAAAACAACGACAAATTTATTAATGCCCGATGGTCTATAAACTTAGAATCCGAAACCCCGGCAACTAAAAGCGCTCAAGGTCCTGTATAAGTCAATGAGGGAGGTTCCAGCGCTGATGTCTGTACCGATATCCGATGATTTCGGGTTTCGGTGCAAAAAAATCCAAAAACTCAGAAAAAATCTTTGTTTTTGTGGAAAACTCTGAACAATTCCCAGTTTTCGGGGAAAGCTCTGAAGTTTTCGTAGTTTTGCCCGACCCTAATTTTTCTGGCTATTTTCTTCATAAATAAGGTCCATTGGGGAACTCGGAGTTGGATATTAGAAATACTGAGATAAATTCGGTCCATTCGGGAATTCGGAGTTGCTCGGAGTTGAATATTAGAAATACTGAGATAAATTCGGTCCATTCGGGAATTCGGAGTTGCTCGGAGTTGAATATTAGAAATACTGAGATAAATTCGGTCCATTCGGGAATTCGGAGTTGCTCGGAGTTGGATATTAGAAATACTGAGATAAATTCGGACCTTGATAAATAACCAGCGAATAATCGGCAAAGAGACCAGAAGAGAATGCGATGGGCAGAAGATGGTGCAGGGGAACTACACTGTGCTGCTCTGCATTTTAGGCTTAGTTTTTTTTTAGGGGCACCTTTCTATCTAATACACAGTTCGGGGAGGTAGGGGTGATTGGAGGGGTGATGGACGTCAGTTAGGAGGGTCTGTTGTTACTAGGGCAGGTTTAGTTCTCCTTTAAGCCACCAACAGACCGAGCCATATTGGGATGATTTGATTATTCTGTCACCAGGTCAATTGTACAGGGACAATTCGGCACTTAAGTGGCACCTTGAGGCAGCCGAGCTGATGATGCCCCTGCCTCATTGAATTTGTTTGCACTGGAATAGATTTAGGGGGGCTCATCTCTAGTGCAGAGAACGCAATAGAAGAGACTATACTAGAAAAATGGTTTGGGCAGATAAAATCATTGTATCATAATGGGGGTAGAGGATCACATGAACTTACCAATGCAGTTCTAGACCAACTGAATATTTAAAACCTGATTGGGAGGCCATAAGAAAGGTCCAGTAGGCAGACAACTTGGTCGGAAGGGTCCAAATCAGTAGCTTTAATCAGGCTGCGTATGGTCAGCTTTAGTGCAAGGCAGAATATGAATTCATTGTTTATAGCACATTCTATGTATAGCCGGTATTTTACTGGCCGGTAAAAATGATGGTTGATCCCAATGTTATTAATAGGGAAAAAATATAAATATATAGGAAGGCCGGTATTTTTTTCCAGAAAAGGTGGCAACCCTATCTATGTAGGAAGCAATCTTATTCACTAATTACATTTCTCCCTCAGCCCTTTGGTTGCCGAAAGAAAATGTTCTCAACATGTCAATACTCAGTGCTTTTGTGCCCTCCCTGACCCTGACGCGTTTAAAGGTGGCTCTACATTGTACAATTACTTTTACAAAACAATTGCAAACCCTTTTATCTGCCCGAACCCTCCCAAGATGGTGTCCTCAGATTACAGGATCGTATATCTGTGTGTTTAATCTTGCGCCAGAGCTCAACTCAGAGCTAAACGCTCAGCAAGTGGATATCTTAACTGCTCAACTGGTTTCCTTAATCTGCCGTAGCTATGCAGTGCATTGTGAGGATAAAGGAGAGCTAAAAGGGCACCTTACAAAAGGCATTAGCACCAGGTATTTGTCAAATCACCTGGATGATTTCTTTTGGGGATTACACAGCCAGAAGTGACAACTCTCTCACTGCTTTGAAGAGCAGGACACTGGCTGAAAATTTTGTTTTTGAAGCTGGTTTCTGCTAACTTGCAATTAAGTGAACCTGTTTTATATATATATATATATATATATATATATATATATATATATATATATATATATATATATATATATATATATAGCCGCCAACTCCATCTGTTCTGACTGGTTACATGGTCCTTATATGTGCTCACATTTCTTCTTTTTTTTTAATCCGTCAAATAATGTGGCAAATTTACTTAAGTGGGCTTTTCTAGCGAAATTTTGCAAAAAAAGACAATTTGCAGGGATATCGCCAGTTTACTAAAAGGCAAAGAGGACAATTCGCTAGCGATAAAGCTCTGCGCTATTGAAGTTTCACACTGTTTCGAATTTTAGCTCAGACGCATGATCGCAAAGTGCGAACTTTCCAATACATTACCCTTTTTGCCATAGTCTGTTTCACCAGTTTATACCTGACAAATTGATAAGATGAAGCTACATTCTTAAAGGACCAGTAACTCCAAAAACATTTTTATTTAAAATATGTTTGAATATAACGGAAAAAAAACACCAAGACATATGTAACTTTAAAATTGTAAAGTCTTTATTATAAAATGACTTACCGAAACTCCTCTTCATAAAAGGCTACAGGGCGACGATCCATTGCGCGGTGGCCTCTATGCCTTCTATAGGAGATAGCCAGGGAGGAGAAATCAAGCACCGAACGATGGATCGTCGCCCTGTTGCCTTTTCTGAAGTGGAGTTTCAGTAAGTTATTTTTTAATAAAGACTTTGCGATTTTAAAGTTACGTATGTCTAGGTGTATCCTGTATCCCAAAAAAAGTAAAAAAAAGACAAAACACTGGCGTTATTTTATATATATAAATGTTTATCGTTTGAAGGTCACGCCACATTTGTTTTAGGGTGGGCTCATGTCTAGGACAATAGAGGATCTCTTTTGTCTTTATTTTGTTTCCTTGGACATTTTTAATAAGTGGCCACTTCCAGCAATTTCACCAACACTCACTAACAAAGACATATATATGTACCCTCCATATTTAAATTAACGTAAGCGTAAGTATGTTAACGAAGGTTCGCTAGGAAGAAAGTAATGCTAGCGAAAATTCAATTCGAAATGTCCACACTCACAAATTTTCGTTGTTGAAAATTTGCCAGTATTCATCTGCCGAGACGAAACTTTGCATTTTGATAAATGCATCAGATGAAGTTGCAAGAAGTGTGGTGAAGCCTTCTCGGGTGAAAATTCGCCGCTATATCTACCAAAAAGCCATACATTTAAGGCACGGGTCACCCATATGATACTCTAAAGCCAAACTGATGGATACAATGTGATGGATAGGCTGTGTATATGTGCATTCCCATTTTTCAGTAGTTTCATTTCAGAGCTGCATCTTCGCTTCTTTTTGGCAAACCAGAAATGTTCAATTAGGACTGATAACCCTGGATCCACCATTTCTTATTATTATTATTATTATTAACATGTATTTATATAGCGCCAACATATTGCGTAGCACTGTAAAGTAAATGTGATTATACAACTAAATCACATGAATTATATACATAGAACATATGGAGTTACATACATCACAGTCAATACCGGTACAAAAGGTGAGGAAGGCCCTATGCTTAAGGTGGCCATAGACGTAACAATTACGATCTTTCTTGGAAAAGATCTTTCCAAGAAAGATCGTTCGTTTCAATACACACGTGTAGAGCTAAATCGTCAAGATATACAGGTAGATATACAGGAAGAAACAATAGAATTCTACCTGTATCTGACAATTCAACAATGGCCGATGTTTGGGTCCCTTCAAAGGCATCCGATCAAAATTTTCCGTCCAGCCCGATCGACGAGCCGACCGATATCCAAGTCTTCTGCCGATATCGGTCGGCTCTTTTTCCACCATACACGCAACAAATATCGGACGAAAATTTGTTTCGTACGATATTATCTGTGCGTCTATGGCCACCTTTAGGCATACAGTCTAAAGGGAAGGGAGTAATACACAAGGTGTGGGAGTGGGCAAGATCGAATTAAGTGGGTGAGAAATGTGGTACTGTATGTGGTGTTGCGTTTGGTAGTTAAGCAGAGTGAGGGTAGGCTTCTCGAAAGAAGTGCGTTTTAAGAGATTTCTTGAAAGAAAGGTTGGGAGAAAGTCGGACAGATCGTGGGAGAGAGTTCCAGAGGAGGGGTGCAACCCTTGCAAAGTCTTGAATGCGAGCATGTGAGGAGGTAATGAGAGAAGAGTTGAGTAGCAGGTCAGTAGAGGAGCGTAGTAGGCGGTTGGGTGAGTATATAGAGATGAGTTCAGAGATGTAGGGTGGGCAGAGTTATGAAGTGCTTTGAAAGTCAGGATGCCCAGATGATCAGGCAGTATAATCGAAGTCAGCCAAGTGGTCCAATCAAATGCTTTAGACTGTACATAAAATCCAGAAAACACGTTACTTTTTTTAAAATGCTGATAGAGCGTCTTTCTTTGGCTGTTAAGCCTCTGAGTCCTTCAAAAGAGTGAGGACCGTATTTTCCGTTTATTGTACAGCCCACCGTACCTATTTGATTGGATCTGAGAGTGTGTCAGTAACCCTATTTACTAAAATCCAAATTTGTCTCATGTTTTGTTTAAACAAAAAACCACGACCAAACTCCCACACCCGATTTAAGCTTATTTATTAATTAAAAAAAAAACCTCTTTTATCGGATCACTGAAAATCGCTCAAATATTTTGGGCTTTTCCCCAAATTGCTGCAATTTTTTGGGCTTTTTTCTTGCATTGCTCAAATTTTTTCCTGTTTTTGCCCGAAAACCTCAAAAAAAGTCTGATTTTCGAGCTAAACCCAGCGCAGACAATGAAAACTTCAAATTGAGATAGGTGCCTCTCCCATTGACTTATACAGGACCTCGTCAAGTCTGAGATGGTGATTTTTGGATTTGGGCAATATGCAGCATCAGGGTATAATAAAATCTCGAAAAATCTTTAAGATTTTAACATTCGGATTTTAATAAATAACCCCCTAACTGTCTACGTAGTGTTTCAGGGGGAACAATATTTTGGGAAGTTTCTTCAACACCCAAATACATGGGCAGTGCAGCTCATTTATGGGTGACACAGAGGCTCCATGGATAGCATTGCTGTCTTACTTTCAAATGTTTAGGATAGGGATGCACCGAATCCACTATTTTGGATTCGGCCGAACCCCCGAATCCTTCACAAAAGATTCGGCTGAATCCAAACCCTAATTTGCATATGTAAATTAGGGGTGGGAAGGGGAAAACATTTTTTACTTCCTTGTTTTGTGACAAAACGTCACGCAATTTCCCTCCCTGTCCCTAATTTGCATATGCAAATTAGGATTCAGTTCGGCCAGGCAGAAGGATTCAGCCGAATCCGAATCCTGCTGAAAAAGGCCGAATCCTGGCCGAATCCCGAACTGAATCCTGGATTCGGTGCATCCCTAGTTTAGGATACTTTACATTTCTTTTATTGTGCTATGCAAAGGCAACTCTATACACTTTCATTAAGCCACAGGACATATATCTAGCCCTCCACTCATTTGCATTCTGCTAATTCACTATGATTTTGCTTCCCTGTGAGAGTGGTACCTGCTTCTATCAAGTTTAGGGAAATCACGAATCAGGTACAGGGTACAAAGTCCTAAACAGAAAGTCCTAATTGCTTTGTAATCAATGTTCCACGATTAGAGTTAATGCAGAATAGCAACACAATCATCATTATCATCTCTTTGATCTCCGCTCAGTACCATCTTGTGAAAGTTACGAGGCACCTCTGCTTGGAAGTAAACAGCGATATAAGTAATTCAGGTAGCTGTTTACAGCAATTTCACCTTATGAGCAAGGCTGCGTCCTAGAGCACAACACTGTCTCCTCTTGTTAAGTGTTTTATGGCATAACTTTCAAGATAATTCGATTATTTTTAAAGAAATACGCGCCAGCAGAATGCCACTCCTACTTCAAGTATACAGTCTTACCAAACAAGACTGGAAATGTTCTGTATTTATTCTGTATTTATCCGTGAGGAGCTGAGAATGCTGCAAACCACTGCTTATCACCCTAGTCTGCCATCCTACTAAAGCCACACTTGATAGACCTTATCATACTCCTGGTTAATTAAGCACACTTTTAAAACCAGAAGTTATTGTTCCCTAAAGTTGGCCATAGATAGTATCCTACGAAACCAATGTTCGTACGATTTTCAGACAGTGTGTGGATTGTGCCGCCACTTTTCGTACCATGGTGATCGGTCGTTAGTCGATCGGACTGGTTAGAAGATTTATATTGGCTACTGATAAGATCTCTGCATGTATTGCCTATCTGACGATATCAATGGGAGACTGTCACTGCTATTGGTCAGACTTTCATAAAATTGCTGCCTGTCAATTAATGGCCCGAGCATCATGTGATTTGTTCTCTTTACTACTTTATATTAATCTGAATGGTTAGTTGCAGTTCGGAAGATTGGAACGGACATTCGTTCGTCCAATATAGCCTAATAATCTGCATGTCTATGGGCAGCTTAAAGGAGAAGGAAATGCTTGGTTCACTTGGGAGTGCCAAATGTTAGGCACCACAATTAATTACCTGAAACCCCGGGCCGGTGCTCCTATCAGCAGAAAACTGCACAGGCCCGGGGTTATACCAGTGAGCACCACAGAGCGATCTTCTTCCGTCTTCAAAAAGCTGAAAACGAAAGGCCAAACTTTAACTAAAAAGTCGGCTATTTTGTTCAACTGCACATGAATTTGCCCTGGGAAATTTGAATAAAGAAGAAGACGGAAGTGGTTCGCTCCATGGTGCTCACTGGTATAACCCGGGCCGCTGCAGTTTTCTGCTAATAGAAGCACCGGCCCAGGGTTTCAAGTAAGTCAATACAATCACTTGGGATGCCTAACATTCGGCACCCCCAATTGCACCAAGCCTTTCCTTCTCCTTTAAGCGATTAGCTTCCTTTCATAACATTAATATGCTTCACGTATGAGGTGAATACTTATTCCCTTTCCTAGATATTCCTCAAAGCTCATCTTGAAAGCCAGTTAGGGTAACAATTGTTAAATTAGAGCAAAGTAGCCATGTTTTCAGCATTCTGTTTCCGTGTTTGGAGCTGAACCATACAGGGAATTTTCAACCCAAAAATCTGAAACCACTGATTTGAATGGATAGCTATTGCACAACTAGATTTGGGGGTAGGGTTATGTATTATTTGAGCAGATAGCAATGTTGACTACTCGAATAATTTAAATCATCTTCATCATTTGATTAAATCCTTTTAATAAGTTGTTCAACAGAAACACTGTATCTTCAGCATAAATTGGGTACTATGACCTGACATTCCATTTAGTCTACATTCTATTTTGAAGGCAGCACAGAGCTGTTACCATCACCAGCCTGGTAACCAGCAAAGCAGTGAGGAACAGGTTCCAGATACACAGAGCGAGAACAGAATCCCATAGGTAGCTTGGCACATAGGGAGCTAGGATGTTTTTTTTTTTAAAGATTTTATTTCTGCTTTTAACATACAAGTGGATAGAACCAACAAAGAAGAACCATCACATTCAATTATAGGCAAGACTGGAAAATTTCTTGTATATTAACAATAAAGATATGCAATAGAGCCTCATCTTTGCAGCTCAGTGGGCGCTTAGCATAACCGCTACAATTTAAGGGGTCATTTAATTTCGCTACTCAGGGCTTTGACTCTCCCCAACTGGACTAAACCGCTAGATCCTCTGAATTCGCCTCCAACCACGGAGTCCAGACCTTCTCGAATTTCTGCGGGCACCCTCTTCCCTCATATGTGAGCTTGAACAATGGAAGTGTTTTATTGATCATGTTTCGCCAAGCCTGAATTGTGGGAGGTTGGGCCGCCATCCACTTTATCATCAACAGCTTCTTTGCATAAAATAGCAGTACTCTAAGTAGCGATCTGGATTTATTCAGGGGCAAGAGGTCATCCACTAAGCCAAGGAGGCAAACTTCCGGAGTACAGGGGCCTTGGAATGATAATTCGTCTGCTAGATATTTCACTATATCGTTCCAATATTTATAAATCTGTGGACAAGTCCAGGTCATATGCAAAAAGGCCGCCTCCCCCCTCCCGCACTTGGGACAGATGGCTCCCGGATTTCTCCCCATTTTTTCAAGTCTACTTGGGGTGATGTACACTTGATGTAGAAATTTGAACTGAGCTAGGATGTTTTTTAATGGGAAACCTGTTTCCCATAATAATGTCCTCAGAGAAGTTGAGCCTTCTAGATTTCTCGGCCCATGCCACAGCCAAGACAAATGCCAGGTGCCAGATAGAAATGGCAATTTTCAATATTTTCCAAACTCTTCCTCTGTAACTATGTTTGACCTTAAAGAGTTTATACATCTCCCAAACCTTTACAGCACAACTGCATAAGATTTACAGTATGTGAAAGGGATTACGCAAATACTAAGTGCGGGCGGGCAGAAAAATTCAGGAACAAATAAGGAGACGGCTTCTGTGACTATATGGGAGAAATCGGTTTTAATGGGAATCAAATTGAGAGCTACTTAAGGGGGATTTGAAGTTTCGTGGGAAGGGATTACTTAGAGTGAGTACTTATGGCGCTTAGACTTGGAGATGAATGATAAAATAGTTTGTGTGGGGCTTCCTAGAAAAATACACGGGAGATAAAATCACAATATGGTTGATTAGGCCACCTAGGTGCTGCTTGCTAGCAATTTTAATTTCAGTGCTCCAGATTTTCCAAAGGACCTCATCCATGTTCACTGGATGAGTGTTGGAAAATATTTTGATGCTCTGTTTAAAGTAAATAGGTTTCTGGATGTTGCTATCCCTCCTAGTTCTAAAGATATCTTTATATTAACACCAAGGGCATAACTATAGAGGAAACAGACCCTGCGGCTGCAGGGGCGCCCAAGAGGTATAGGGGCCCCCTGAGGCCCTTATTCATGTACATTTTGAATAAATACTGGTAAAATAAAGTCAACCTCTAGACATTTTTGGGGCCTGGAAAATAATTAGCTGTGGGTCCCAGTAATATTTAGTTACACCACTGAAGGCCAGAGCTGAAAAATAAAAAGGTACAACAATAGTGCTCACTTTTAGCTTCTAGTACAGAACATCAACACCACCCAACCTTCATGGTTCAGTGCCTTCGTTTTTGGAGACTTCTGGTCCAGCTAGTAAATAGATTTGATTAACGTACAACCCCCAAAAAGTGATTAATCCTTGGGTAAAGCTTTGTAAATGGAAGATTTTTCAGAACTGCTTTGCTTTGAGTAGCAATTTTTTTGGCAACCCAACCATTGACCACTGTATAGGAAGACTCTGGATACATGTTCCATTTCGTATTGTTTATTTACAAAATTCTACAAAGATGATTCCAAATGAACATAGAAAACTATAAGCAAATGGATACATAAATATATTATGGAATATAAATATAGTAACAAAATAAGCATATGCTTGTATACAATAAATATATAAATAGTGCATTCAAAACTAAGTGCTTACTGAAAGAAATACTTATTTCTTTATATACACAGTAACAATTCTACATATCTGGGAGTCTAAAAAGACTATGGAACTGATGTTTCTGTAAGTGAATTGGATGGAAGCATGCAAACTTATGCAAGCTGATCTTATGTCTGTCAGATCATTGGAAGCCGTTGTGACTAAAGCTGGCCATATATACGGAGAACCGCTCGTTTGGAGAGGTCGCTAAAAGAGTGGATCTCTTCTGGATATGTCCACCTCAAGGTGGGCGATATCGAGCTGATCTGATCATGGGCTCTGCGTTCATATCATAACGATGAGAAAATTGGCAGTCAGATCCAGGACCACATCAATGAACCGATACGGTGCTCGATCCAAAGGGATTTTCAAGCTCGACCGATCAACATTTGGCCAACTTTCGGTCAGATATCGATCGAGGAAACCCATCGGAGGGCCCCATACACTGGGCAATAAGTGTATCAAAATCCGATTTTTTAAGTAAAAAAATGTCCGACCAAACTAGAATCCATGATTTGACCTCATTTATCATTGAAAAAACTCGATAAAATCGGTACGGAAATAAAACTTAAAAAATACAGGGTTTTTACTGAAAAAAAAACATATTTTCCTAATTGTATGCCTGAAACGCTAAAATTTTTCGTGAATTCGAGCAAAACCCCGGATTTTTTTTAGAATTTTTGTCCATGATATCTTCAAATTTGAAATGGGACCTTTGCCATTGACTTCTACAGGACCACTACAGCTTGGAGTTGGAGTATTGTTGGATTCGGATTCGGGTTATAATAAATCACAAAAAAATTTAGGGTTTTTTTTCCACTAAAAATTGGGATTTTATAGTAAAAGAAGAATTTTCTCGAGTTTTTGGCATTCAAACTTCAATACATAACCCCCTAAATCTGTCGGCAGCTTATATCTGGCTGTGTATGGGGGCTTTTAAGGTTACCATATATGACCAGATACACTTGTTTGGCTTCATTTAGACACCTGCTGGTCAAATCAGTAAGATTAATTTGTTGGCCCCCTGTCCTACGGAGATCTGTGAAATGAGGACTGCATCAACGTGACCATGAGATTTTCAAAACCGACATATTTTTGGCCAGATATCTGTTAACCAGTAGGCCTTTACATGTGCCAATAAATTGCCTATTTGTCTGGAGGGATTGAGTCAGCAGCTTTTAACGTTCCAGAAGGTATATCTTCGTCGAGAGTTTAATATTGTTCTTTGGTTGTTTTTTTGCTCCAAAGCCATAAAGGCTCATATCCGGTAGTCTCTATCTATTTCATTATTTTATACAATTTTTTATACGAGGGCCAACTGACAATAGCGTTGATCATCCTTTATCATCTCTGCAGTACAATGGCCTGTAAACATATTCTCTTCCTTCACCTCCAACTTATTGTTTATAAACGCATTTGTTATTTCTTTTGATAATTCGAAAGATCCATAAGTCCCAGGGTGTCAATGCTGTCAATGACGCTCTTTGCGTCCATATTGAATGGAAACCTGTAATCATCATCTTCTACATCTCCACTGGGGTCCATGGGCACCCAACTTATCACGGGTAAGAAGTGGGACAGTGGGAGGTAGCCTTTTCCTCTGTATTGTTGCTTATGCTTTTCCTTGCTTAGGGAGACAGCGATGCCATGTTTCTTTGATTTATACATGTTGTATCCATCAGGAAGAAGCTCCTCTTCAAAAGAACAATCATCCTGGGAGTAACTGTGCTGTAATGCAAAGAAAGATTTGTTTTACCACCTGTCCTCAAGGCAACAAAATACAGTGATGCACTTGTTTCAAATACAGAGGGCAATTGCTAATAGACATTCTAAATTGTAGCTCTGTATTCATAAGGAGGAGGAGGCTTCCCAACTGCTCCCTAACTGGTATATCATTCAGACGTGCAAGTTACCAAGTACCAGAGGACACGTGTTGTACTTATGCTCTACACATAACGTTGAATAACAAAAAAACGAATGAGCAATAAGGTTCACATTTCTACACATTTTAATGCCATGCACTTGCAACAGGAGCCCCCTTTCACTTATATATTTAATCTTATAGTAGACTGATCAAAATAATTGCTGTTTGGTTGCTATTGGTACCTTTTTTTTTTAACATTTTTTGGATGTCATACGAGTATCTCAGCTACCTTGTAAATTACATCACTGGAAGCTGCCAATTGGTCTGGTCCTGAGGGTATAGCCAGAACAGGAGCCATTAAAACTGCTGTTTTATTGCCATAAAGGAAGTGCCGTCACATGACTGCCAGGAAAAAGGTGATTTTGCTGTTGGGCCTCAGTAACTTCTAGTTACCCCACCAGAGTTCACTATAAGAAACCCTGTTAAACATAGGTGGATTTTAATGAAGACTTGGGGAGGCTGAATTTCTTATAACAAACAGGATGGGGGTATTATACATGATGTATAGACAATGAACACAATATATACACAGTGTCAGACTGGGACACCAGGGGCCCACCAAAAAACCTTTGACTAGGGGCCCACCAGTTAATCTTAGGCCAGGGGCCCACTCTCAGTACTATTATTCAGCCTCTATTCTCTTAATCTCTTTTCTTTACATACTATAATCGATTATTCCATCTATTTAGCCTCTTTTTCTCATAGAAATAGGGAATGACCATGAAATAGGCCAAATGTTTAGCAGCATGAGGGTCCACTGACACCTGAGCCCACCGGGAGTTTTCCTGGTATCCCAGTGGGCCAGTCCGACACTGTATATACATGACATTGACACTGTATTTATACTAGAATGTGTTCTGTGGACTTATATATGGACTATGCACTGTATGTGTTCTAGGGTTTTATATATGAAACTACTTACATAAGCCGTGTATCCTGTAAGGTGTTTTGAGAAGTATTTTACATTAAAGGGATACTGTCATGGGAAAAAAACATTTTTTCAAAATAAATCAGTTAATAGTGCTGCTCCAGTAGAATTCTGCACTGAAATCCATTTCTTAAAAGAGCAAACAGATTTTTTTATATTCAATTTTGAAATCTGACATGGGGCTAGACATATTGTCAATTTCCCAGCTGCCCCAAGTCATGTGACTTGTGCTCTGATAAACTTCAATCACTCTTTACTGCTGTACTGCAAGTTGGAGTGATATCACCCCCTCCCTTTCCCCCCCCAGCAGCCAAACAAAAGAACAATGGGAAGTTAACCAGATAACAGCTCCCTAACACAAGTGCAGGCACAAGTCACATGACCAGGGGCAGCTGGGAAATTGACAAAATGTCTAGCCCCATGTCAGATTTCAAAATTGAATATAAAAAAATCGGTTTACTCTTTTGAGAAATGGATTTCAGTGCAGAATTCTGCTGGAGCAGCACTATTAACTGATTCATTTTGAAAAAATGTTTTTTCCCATGACAGTATCCCTTTAAATTGCCACTGCATTTATCCTGCCATGTGTTCTGGGGTATTAAACATGGAACTGGCCCTACGATAGTATGAAAGAGTCCACATAGAACATGGATTTAAATAGCCTTTACTCTAACACAAAAATCACCCCCCTTTTTTTAAATTTTCTACTTTTCTACTCCACCATTGCTCGGTATAAGAATCCTGCTAAAGTCCTTTTGTATAGGAAACTTTACACAGTGGCGGTATGATCCAGACATGATTTGCTTCTCAGTTTTATTGCGCTACAGTTCATTCACCCCCTTCCCGACGGAGCCAAAAATAAACCAGGCATAAGGTTGAAAGGTAAAAAAGCGGTCAAATCGGAACTCTGTTACAGAAGTGCTGATTCAGTGAAAATGTATGAAAAAATGACACTTTTTTCTTCAGTAGGAAGATTACGTTATCTTGAGCAGGACTATTTTCTCAGCAAAGGTAAGTGATATCGTCTGCTGTTCTGCTGCTGTAGTGCACATCACAAAAGTTCAGTATTACCATAAATATGTAGGTTACATTAGTGTAACATCACACATATATAGCACACAGCCCTAGCATTAAAGTCCTAGCATTCACTGGTTGCCGATGGCATTCTGACAGATGAAGTTCTACAACATTTAAAGGGCTATAAGTCGCTCATTTGCTCCCAACACATGGCAGTATAAATACAATTAGTTTTATGTATAATACCCCATAACTTGTGGCAGTTCAATACACTTCCAATTCTATATATAATGCCCCAAGAACACATGATAGTATAAATACAGTGTTAGGGGCCGATTCACTAACTTCGAGTGAAGCATTCGAAGTAAAAAAACTTCGAATTTAGAGTAGTTTTTTGTGCTCCTCGACAATCGAATTGGCGTAAATTCGCCTGAGTAGAATGATTCGAATAGATCGAGTGCAAAAACGCTGCGACTATTCGCCCATTCGATAGTCGAAAGTACTGTCTCTTTTAAAAATACTTCGACTGCCTACTTCGCCACCTAAAGCCTACCGAATTGCTTTAAAAGCCTATGGGAAAGTCCCATAGGCTTGTTTTCCAAGTTTTTGATCGAATAAAAAGGCATTCGATTGAATGAAAATCCTTCGAGTGAATATTCGATCGAGCGCCTATTCGCCTGGCGAATATTCGCCAATTTGACTATTCGCCAGTGAGTAAATTTGCCCGAATTGCCTATTCGATTATATTCCCCAGTCGAATTTCGAGGGATTTAACCCCTCGAAATTCGACCCTTGACACATCTGCCCCTTAGTGTCTTGTATAATACCCCAGAACACATGGCAGGATAAATACAGTGCCAATTCCATATATAATACCCCAGAACACATGGCAGGATAAATACAGTGCCAATTCCATATATAATACCCCAGAACACATGGCAGGATAAATACAGTGCCAATTCCATATATAATACCCCAGAACATATGGCAGATAAATACAATGCCAATTCCATATATAATACCCCAGAACACATGGTCGTATAAATAGTGTCACAATTTAATGTACAATACTGTTGGTTCTAGGGAAATACATTGGAGTTGGTTTGGGGAGACTTAGCCACCCCAAACCTTCATTAAAATGTGTATGTGAACGCTGCAGGAAGAGAAAGATTCCAATTGGAGAATTGCATCTGACAGTTATAGATCTCTGCCAGCTAATTATCAAGTAAAGTTACTTAATAGTGTGCACATTTGCTCCTGCTTGCAGTCTGCTCATGTAGAAGAACCCAGTAATGTTATGCAAAGGTACATACTGTATATATTCGCTGAACACTCTTTATTTTAAAGCTACAGTGTCTTGACACAGAATATAATGTCATTCATTCATGATCCATTCTGCATACAGGATATATCATCCATATATATATATATTATTCCTACATACTTTGTCCTACTTTCATCCATCTATACAGAAGCATCAGCGCTCGACAGCACTTACCATTCCGTAGAGCTTTCCCTCGGACCCCATGCACAAGTACAGAGAGCTGCGATAACCTTTAATGGCAACGATTCCAACTGCAGTCGCTCTGATTTCCAGTAAACCTGCGTTTATAAAAAAAAACAAAAATGGTTTAGGATGTGGCGCAGAGGTTCAATTCCACTGTCTGCAAGAAGTGTGTCTGTGTCCAGTTTCCTTTCACAGACCAAAAACAAGTGCTACTAATAAAACTAACCCGAGTGGGTTAAGGACTGATCTACAATCTGTGGAATATGTCAGTGCTATAAGAATTGTAGTGTTTCTCAGGACATAGGGTAACTAGAACCTAATCAGAACTATATCAATTTAATCTCGTAGCAGAAAACAATGTGATTTATTGTTAAATGTAGTTTTGATCTATGTTACACTTACTGTGCATGCTTTGCTGTCTGTCACCATCGACTCTCCCATCCTCGTGTATGCGAAGGTAGTAGCTGTCGTGTCCAAACCTTCTGGCCGTATACAGGTGCCGAATTCTGATAGACTCCCCCCAGCCGTTTTGCACGTGTGGTCCGGCATCAAAAAGCGGCAGACTTTCCGCCCCTCTCAGGAGATACAGCACAGCCACCATCGTGGGAACCAAAATCCAAGACAGGGTATTCGACATCTTCCCAGGATTGGAAATTGCAATTTGAGAGCTCACACACAAAGAGTCAGTAACACTAAAGTTGCTTGAGACAGACTGTCAGCCAATGCTTCTTTTTTTTTGCCTAATTACCTCGGGGCTGTAGTAAATACAAGCCAATCCCCAGCCTTTTATAGGACTCTTATCAGCTCCATAGATAAGGTCATACTATTTCCAATAAGTAGACCTTTCATAGTAGTCACAGACCTCCCCTTTCTATTATCATTACATCATCCTCACAGGTTACGTACTCTGGTGCTTAGCAGTTTTTAAATTCCCTTTTTTTATTATTAGTAAAAAGGCAGGTGGTATAATGAGAAATATGTGCAATTGTGTCTTTGTTTTACATCCAATCTGTGTTTTCAAGTCCAACTTTAAAAATGAATGCCTTGTACTGGGGGGATGGATAATTGTCCTTTTTTTTTACAAGGACAATTACTGAGCAACTGAGACTTTTTTTTAAACAATAGAACATACCCCTGCCTGTCCTTTTAAGGGCCACCATGCTTGGTATTAGTACATAGACTCTTCTTTGTACTAGGCTTTTTCTTTGTCTCACTGGAAGGAAATCTCTTTAGATCTGATCCACTTTTCAATTAGCCGGCAGATGGAGTTGGACTACAATTCCCATCATCCTTGTGGGGCAGGGGATAGAGTTGTTGATCAAAGGAATTTGAAACTGACTAAGAAATTTAAATTTTTATCAGCATCTTAAAAAACACAACTGCGAACGGAGCGTGTAGCCTGTGATTCCATTCTTTTCTTTAATTGATTAGTTATAATCAAAGAAATCCCTTATCTCAAAGTCCATAAAAATCTAAATTTCTTAAACACTCATATTTAGGGCTGGGACACACTGGGCAATTTGGGGAGATTTAGTCGCCTCCGATTTTCCGTGACCAATCTTCCCTGAATGCCTTCCCTCGCTCTGCGCCTGGCTAAAATGAAAAATCACCTGAGCTAATCACATGCGGTAATTCGTTTTCCAAAGTTTCCCCGTGAGGCAACTTCGGGCGACTTTGGAAAACAAATCGCCGTGTGTGATTAGCGCCGGCGACTTTTCATTTTAGCCAGGCGCAGATCAAGGGGAGGCAATCGAGGAGAAAAGTCGTGGCGATTAGTCGCCAGGCGACTAAATCTCCCCAAATCGCCCAGTGTATCCCATCCCTTAGGGTCAAGGCACACAGGCAGATTCGGAGAGATTAGTCGCCTGGCGACAAATCTCCTCTTCTTCGGGCAACTAATGTCCCCGAACTGCCTTCCCGCCAGCTAAAATGTAAATCGCCGGCAGGATGGCACTCTGAGTGATTTGTTTTCCGAAGTCGTCCAAAGTTTTCTCGTAAGGCAACTTCAGGCGACTTAGGAAAAAGAAACGCTCCGAGTGCCATCCCGCCGGCGATTTAAATTTTAGCCGCATGGGAGGCAGTTTGGGGAGATTAGTTGCCCCGAAGAAGAGGAGATTTGTCGCGGGTGACTAATCCCCCCGAATTTGCATGTGTGCCCTGGGGGTCAGTATGTTAACCCTTTTAATATGAGTGTTTAATAAATTTTGATTTTTATGGATTTTGAGATACGGATATCTTTATTAATAATTCGTTTATTAGGGATTGAGGCAAGATCCCAGTACTCGATTGCCCATTAGACCGGCATACAGACTCCTCTAACCCTACAAATGTTTTGGAGATTTTTCTTTAATTGATCATCAATATATACATGCTATAAACGATTCACAAAAATCCAAGTAAAAACCTGACCCCGACCACCAACCATGAATGATCAACTGTGTATGCAGAACGTAATGCGACGACACAGCAGCAGCAAAATTGGATAGAACTCTAATTGAGAATTCATTTGCACTGACGCATGGTCAAGTACCTTTAGTGTTCCTGTATATTGACCTTTGTGAGGTTCGGTTGTGTAACACATATATCCTGTTTGTGTGTATTGACTGCAGTAAAACCGCGTCCCTAATGCTTGAGCCTCTCTCGGTGCTTGACCTGATGTGTCTCACACAGCAGGTATTTGTGTAATGTAGTACATTGATCTCAGTGGAAACGTCCCCTGTATAGTGTCTACTTGGTTAGCCTCTATCTCCTGCATTAATATATTGCTGACACACTGCCATCCATTATTATCTTTATATTATCCTTTATTTACATAGCAGTGACAATTTACAGAGACTATCCTCATTCACACCAGTCCCTGTCCTAGAGGAGCTTGTAATATAAAGTCCCTTTACTGTAGAAGGAGTCATATAACCTGTATGTTTTGAAAGTGCTGGAGGAAACCCAACACAGAGATGGGGAGAACATACAAACACAGAGCAGCTTTTAACTGGTTTTGAACTACAACTCCCCGTATCCCCCAACAGCCACTGTCTGTTGTAGTTCAGCAGTGATAGAAGGCTGCATGTTAAACAGCCCTGATAAAAATCCTATTGACAGCCCCTTTCCTTGACACAACGTTGCCCTAGCCTACACATTGTCCTATAGTTACAGCCCTGACCCCAAAACCCTCTTTTTGTACTATACACAGTACAAGTATGGAACCTGTCATCCAGAATGCTCAGGACCTGGGTAAGGGATAAGGGATCTTTCTGTAATTTGGATCATCTACTAGAAAATCATGTAAACATTGAATAAACCCAATAGGCTGGTTTTGCCTCCAATAAGGATTAATTATATCTTATTATTATTACAGAGAAAAAGGAAATCAATTTTAAAAATTTGAATTTGGATGAAATGGAGTCTATGGGAGACGGCCTTTATGTAATAATGATGATATAAATAAATGATGATGATGATAATTTGGACCGTTCAGAATAATAGGTTTCAGGATAGCTGGGGAGGGGAGATTTCTAATAACTATATTTGAAGCAGACCCAAAGGACCGAAAACCCCCTGTCCCCCAGGCCTCTATATTTCACACCACTGCTACCCAGCAGTTTACATCTAATAAGAATGTACAGGTTGCTGAACTACAAGGAATCACTTAACATATAGGGGCCGATTCATGAAGCTCGAGTGAAGGATTCGAATTAAAAAAACTTCGAATTTCGAAGTTTTTTTTGGGCTACTTCGACCATCGAATGGGCTACTTCGACCTACGACTACGACTTCGAATTGAAGGATTCGAACTAAAAATCGTTCGACTATTCGACCATTCGATAGTCGAAGTACTGTCTCTTTAAGAAAAACTTCGACCCCCTACTTCGGCAGCTAAAAGCTACCGAAGTCAATGTTAGCCTATGGGGAAGGTCCCCATAGGCTTGCCTGAGATTTTTTGATCGAAGGATATTCCTTCGATCGTTGGATTAAAATCCTTCGAATCGTTCAATTCGAAGGATTTAATCGTTCGATCGAAGGAATAATCGTTCGATCGCAGGATTTGCGCTAAATCGTTCGACTTCGATATTCGAAGTCGAACGATTTTAGTTCCTAGTCGAATATCGAGGGTTAATTAACCCTCGATATTCGACCTATAGTGAATCGGCCCCATAGTGTAGTAAAACGTGAGAAACAAACTATGAACATGCCATAATCAAGGATGTGCACAATAGTGCGGGTTGGCCCGATACCCGCGGGTCGGTTGGGTTCAGGACGACCTCTCACCCTTGTTTGCTGGTGGCGGGCGGGTCTGTAACAAGCTGTTCCCCCTGCTCTCCCTGTCACCACCTTCAACTGCTTGCCTTTCTATTCACACTCTATTCAAATTCTCTTCCAAGACCGTCTTTCCTTAGGGTGGCCATACACTATAAGATCCGCTCGTTTGGCAAGGTCTCCAAACCATCGGATCTTTGCCTGAGATGCCCACCAAAGGCAGGGCGATATCAGGCTAATCCAGACGTTCCACCCTAGGGCCTACCGATTGGATTACAGCAATGGGAATAGGCACGGATGAGGCAAGGACCACAAACTAGCTGATGCGCTCCTCGATCGTGGGGAAGATCAAACCTGCCCGATCAATAGATGCCTGATTTTTGGACAAATATCAGTTGGGAAGGCCTGTTGGAATACCCCATAAATCATCAGAAAAACTGCTGAATCGAATTAATGAGATTTGAGACACTTAGGCTACACGGATCTTGCTTGCTTTCTTCTCCCAGGTGCACTTGACCCAGCACAAATAAAATAAATATTAAAAGATTTGGAAAGCTGGATCACACTGGAAGCCCATGCATTAATCCGCCCCTGGTTGTGGCCCCTTCCCAGAATGAGACCCGGAACAGAAGATGCTGCACCTACAAGCAATAGTTTTGAACTTTAATATATTTAAGTAAATGTGGGGTCACAGCTAAGCCCTTTAGGAAATCTTTATTGTACAAATATCAGCACGGGAAATGAGTAATGACATATAGGCTACATTCTCCCATTAATCCTCTCCCTGTATGACACACAGTAACTATCACCTTTGTATAACAGGCAGTTAAGCAGCCGATATCTACAATGATGTAATTTTTCCTGTCATTTATTTTTGCTCATGAACCCAAATTTGACATTGCATGGAATATAACAGTTGCAAACATTTGCACCACATCTAGCAAGCCATCATTATAAAGCAGCAGACTGGTATATTTCACATGCTGATAGGTTCTTATGGGACGGGATGCACCAAATGATACGGTTTTCCTAGTTGTCAGATTGTTTATTACCACTAGATGGGGGCATTGCACTCAAAATTCTTACATACTAAAAAGAGGAAACCAATCGAATTATTTAACCATAATAAACAATTTTATTAATGAAATTCAGTTTACACCTGGGTTGCAACATGTGCTAGTTACAACACCTAAAATAGGCGATTTTCATTGCTAAAGCAGCAGCTTGAAGGAGGCAGAAAGGATTTTATTCACTTCGCTTAGGTAAGGTTGCGGTTATAAAATCCGGAGTCCATGAGCGAATAAAGTCCTTTTATCATATGCCACATATATCTACTATCTCCTGCCTCCTTGCATGTGACAATATTGTATTGTTTTATGGCACACACTGTAACTTCATAGAGCCGAGGTGTAGATGGAGAAAGTCAATAGTACGACAACAAACAAAGAAAAAGTATATAAATGGCAAGGGGATATTATATGTCCAAATCGATATGCAGATCTCCTTTTCCTTACACTATAAGATCCACTCGTTTGGCAAGGTCTCCAAACAAGTGGTTCTTTGCCCGATATGCCCACCAAAGGCAGGGTGATATTTGGCTAATCTGATCATTCGGCCCTAGCCTGACGCTGTCCTCGATCTCGGGGAAAATCAAACCTGCCTGATTAATTTCTGGCTGATTTTTGGCCAGATATCAGTTGGGGAGGACATTGCACTCAAAATTGTTACATACTAAAAAGAGGAAAATAATCAAATTATATATAATAATTAGGGATGCACCGAATCCAGGATTCGGTTCGGGATTCGGCCTTTTTCAGCAGGATTCAGATTTGGCCAAATCCTATTGCCCGGCCGAACCGAATCCTAATTTGCATATGCAAATTAGGGACAGGGAGGGAAATTGCGTGACTTTTTGTCAGAAAACAAGGAAGTAAAAAATGTTTTCCCCTTCCCACCCCTAATTTGCATATGCAAATTAGGGTTCGGATTCGGTTCGGTATTCGGCCGAATCCTTTGTGAAGGATTCGGGGGTTCGGCCGAATCCAAAAAAGTGGATTCGGTGCATCCCTAATTAATAATAATAATAAACAATTTTATTAATTAAATTCAGTCTACACCTGGGTTGCAACGTGTGGTAGTTACAACTGGGGATGCACCGAATCCAGGATTCGGCCTTTCTCAGCAGGATCCTTCTGCCCGGCTGAACCGAATCCTACTTTGCATATGCAAATTAGGGGCGGGGAGGGAAATGGTGTGGCTTTTTGTCACAAAACAATGAAGTAAAAAATGTTTCACCCTTCCCACCCCTAATTTGCATATTTTGGCCGAATCCTGGCCAAATCCTGGATTCGCTGCATCCCTAATCGACAGTAAAGGCACTGATGGATGTTTTGTTCTCTATTACATCCATTAAATATTACACAAGAGGGAAAGGGCCAGTTTAATTTCAGGCATGCAGTATTTCCAGTGTTAAAGGAGAAGGAAAGGCTAAAATTAAGTAAGCTTTATCAGAAAGTCTATATAAATACACCAGTAAACCCTCAAAGTAATGCTGCTCTGAGTCCTCTGTCAAAAGAAACACATTTCTTTCCTTCTATTGTGTACTCATGGGCTTCTGTATCAGACTTCCTGTTTTCAGCTTAAACCTCCAGGGCTAGGGCTTGAGCATGCTCAGTTTGCTCTTCTCCCACTTTTCCTCTCCCTGCTGTTATCTGAGCCCAGAGTTATGAGTGAGCAGGGAGAGACTCAGACAGGAAGTAATGTCACACCAAGCTAATATGGCAGCTGCTATCCTAAATTCTACAGAGTAAATATAGTATTATAGGCTGCACTATTGTGGCTATTTTATTGGCATTAAACTAGTTCGGTAGCTTTCCTTCTCCTTTAAATTAGGGATGCACCAAATCCACTTTTTAGGATTCGTTTTCTTTGCATTCTTGCATTGCCCGAGATCGAGGACAGCGTCAGGCTAGGGCCCAATGATCAGATTAGCCAGATATCACCCTGCCTTTGGTGGGCATATCGGGCAAAGATCCACTCATTTGGAGACCTTGCCAAACGAGTGGATCTTATAGTGTAAAGAAAAGAAGGTCTTGGGAGATCTGCATATTGATTTGGACATATAATATCCCCTTGCCATTTATATATTTTAGTTTCTTTGTTGCCGTACTACTGACTTTCTCCATCTACTCCTCGGCTCTATGAAGTTACAGTGTGTGCCATAAAAAGCATCAGAATTTAAATCGGCTGAATACAGAACCGAATCCTAATTTGCATATGCAAATTAGGGGTGGGAAGGGGAAAACATTTTTTACATCATTGTTTTGTGACAAAAAGTAACTTAATTTCCTACCCCGCCCCTAATTTGCATATGCAAATTCGGATTCGGTTCGGCCTGCCAGAAGGATTCGGCCGAATTCTGCTGAAATAGGCCAAATCCCAAACCGAATCCTGGATTCGGTGCATCCCTACTCTAAAAATTCAAGGGCAACATGCATATTCAATATCACAGACTAGAAATCAGGTCCCAAAATGTTTTGGGACCTGTTTTCGTTCGAATAGGTCCATATTCTGCCAAATTCAAATCGATGTAATATTGCATTCAATTGAATTCGAATCAAAGTTTTTCCCACAAAAACCTCAGATTTTTCAAAGTCCGCCAACTGATTTCAAATGGGTTCTAGGAGGTTAAAACAGCAATTTGTCAGGTTTTTCATGGGCGAATGGTCGAAGCTGAATTTTTAAAGAGACAGTACATGATACTTAATTTTAAAATTAAAAAAAAAAGAAAAACCTTGGTGGCAAGGTTAAAAGAAATTGGGGCCCCAAAAATCATTTTTTTTAAAAAAAATTTTTTTTAAAAAAAAAAATGGTGCCAGGGCCCCCTTACAAGTTACAAAAAAAATTGGGGCCCCAAAACATTTTTTTTTTAAAAAAAACATTGGTGGCAGGGGCCTATAGAATATTATTGGTGGCCAGGGGATTAAAAAAAATAAACACTAACTGGTGTTCAGAAGAATTGAACTCAAGGCTTCAGGACTTCAACTCCTTTCGTGACTTCGGGTCTTTTCGCCGCTTCGGGGCTTCGGCTGTTCGGTACTTCTTCATTCGGCAACCAGCAATTAAATTGTCAGCTCAGTCCCAGTTGGGTTTTAATCAGTCAGGCCCGGATTTGTGGGAAGGCCACCTAGGCCCGGGCCTAGGGCATCAGAATTTTAGGGGGGCGGCATGCTGCCCAACCACACCCACATTGTTCAAAACACTGGGGATGCGCTGGAGACACAATCATTTTTTTAAATTTCCTGTCCACCATTCCCCATTGCTCCAGTCCAGATGATGAAAATTTGCATGAATAAAGGGGAGAAGACAGGGGTGACGAACCGCAGTGGGCCTAGGGGCACCCACTATGTAAATCCGGCCCTGTAATCAGTTAGGGGAAGAAGAATTTTTTTTTTTTCCAATCATATTAATACTCACAAATAATTTTGGACTATTGTCGTTAAAGTACAAATTCTTTGTTAAAACACCACAAGCATTCTTCCGCCTGTAAAAAGATATTGGTATTAAAACAAACGGGGCATATCTATAAAGGGGTTTTAAGAAAGCGCTAAAATACACGTCCATGTATGCTGTATAATATCACCCATATCTATAGAGCTATTTAATTTTAGGGGCATATTTATCAAGGATGGAATTTCGAATTTGAAAAACTTTGAAATTCGAATTCAAAAAGACCAAACAAAATCGAAGATATTTTTCGGCTGAATAGGTCCGTTTTTGATCGAATAGATCCATATTCAGCCGAATTCGAATCATACAAATCGAAGTAATAGCGCATTCGATTGAAACCCCCATAGGCTAAAACAGCAATTCACCAGGTTTTAGAGGGTGAATGGTCGAAGTCGAATTTTTAAAGAGGCCGTATAAGATAAATTTCGATATTCTAATTTTTTTCAAATTCGAATCGAATTTGGACGATATTGCCTAGTCGAAAAAAATTGCTTGAAATTTAAATTTTTTGAATTCGAAAATTCACCTCGACCCAGGGTTTTCCAGATAATGGATCGTTCCGTAATTTGGTTCACCATACCTTAAGCGACTTTACCTGCGACAGCATCCGTTCCAAAGCGATGAGATGAATCGCAGGCGTCACGTCGGATGCGCCGAATCTAAGGTAGGAATGTCGGATGTTGTTGTTACGTGTACGCCTGCAATTCATCTCAGCTCGTCAGATCAGATGCTATCGCAGGTAAAAGAGCTTGTGTAATTCTACACTAAGGGGGTTATTGACTAAACTCCGAATGCAAAAATCACGAAAAATGTGTGATTTTTTAAAATAAAATGGCACTTTTAAATTTTTCAAAATTTATTAAAATAAAATGGGACTTTTAAATTTTTCGAAATTTATTAAACCCCGAGGATGGAAAAGTCTGAATCAGGAAATTCGGCATCTCAGACCTGTCGGGGTTGCATATAAGTTAATGGGAGAAGTCCTGATGATTTTTTGATGTGCGCTGGGATTAGTGCAATACCTCAAAGTTTTTGGAGTTTTCGGGCAAAAATCTGAGTTTTCTGGTGAAAAATCTGAAAAAATCGTGAAAATCAGATGAAAAATCTGAAAAAATCGCGCATAATCTGATTTTTTTTCAGAAAATAATTCGGACTTTGCTAAACTACCCCCTTAGTCTTCTTAAAAATCTTTCAAACATTGATTAAACCCAATAAGCTGGTTTTGCTTCCAATAAGGATTAATTATATCTTAGTTGGGATCAAGTACAAGCTACTGTTTTATTAATACAGAGAAAAAATAAATTTGTTTTAAAAATTTGAATTATATGGATAAAATGGAGTCTATGTGAGACAGACATACCGTAATTCTGAGCTTTCTGGATAACGGGTTTCTGGGTAATGGATCCTATACGTGTACTAAATTCTGCACCAAAAAATGTCGTCAAATACCAAACTGAATCCAAACCCTAATTTACATATTAACATCGGAGAAAATTTAAACATTTCATTACAATGAACAAACAATTCTCATTTTCAGTTGTCCAGATCTTTCGAATAACAGGACTATGGGCACAAATTTATTAGAATTTGAGATCTTTTTTTTTTTTTTCTTTTTTTTTTTAATCCGAGTACAGATTTATTAGCATTTGACATTTTTTTGAATTCAAGTTTTCCAAAAAAGTCCATGTTAGGTGCATCAACATTCAAGTTATTTTGGTATTTCATTTTTTTCTGGATAGTCACATTTGAAAAAATTATTGGAAACAATGTGAGTTTTGTGGCTTCTGTAAATATGGTAGTTATTGAGAAACAAATTTGACCAAACTTAGAAAAAACTCAAATTCAAAAATAAATAAATTGGTTTTGGTTTTGTTAAATCTTATTGGTTTGGACAAATGAGAATCCTGCAAAAAAAAGTGCCGGATTCAACCAAAACAAGTTTTTCTAATTCTTTTGTGTTAGTTTTACAAGAAAAACTTACACACCTATAAATTATAAATTCACAGCTATTTGTAGTAGTTTTTTTTACTGTGATCATGGTGCATGGCTTTACTTCACGTAAATGTTATCGTCATTTACTATGATCTCAAACAGAAGTGTAAGAACACTAAGGGGCAGATTTATCAAGGGTTTAAGTGAATTCGAGGGAATTTTCGAAGTAAAAAAATTCGAAGTAATTTTTTGGGTACTTCGACCATTGAATAGGATACTACGACTTTGAATTTACTTCGAATGCGATTCGAATTAAAATGTTTCGAATATTCGATAATCGAAGTACTGTCTCTTTAAAAAACCTCCGACTTCACTCCTTCGCCAAATTAAACCTGCCGAAGTGCTATGTTAGCCTATGGGGACCTTCTACAGCATTTTTCCACGTTTTTTGAAGTCAAAGTAAAATCGGTCGATCGTACGATAAAATTTTTCGATTCAAAGGATTTAATCGTTCGATCAAACGATTTTACTTCGACCGCAGAATACCCAACTTCGATGAAAAAAGTTCGAATTCAAAGTATTTAAATTCGATGGTCGAATTTCGAAGTATTTTTTACTTCGAAATTCGACCCTTGATAAATCTGCCCCTTAGGTGCCCGAGAGTTCACCCTCACTCCCGTATGTAATAAAAGGTGCTAAGTTTGCCCAGGAGCAGTAACTTACAGCAACCAATAAGATGTTTGCTCTGAAACAGGTGACCAGTAAATGCTTCCCGCTGATCCTGAAAATGTAACACCTTTAGCCCTATAGTTTATAAATTAGCACATTTGCTCCTTCTAATTAATTATTTCAGGGTTTGTGATGCATGCCATTATTTCACTAATTAAAACAAAATATTTATATATATAACTATGACATGTATCTTACGCCCAAGTTTTTTGTTGAAAACTAATTTACAAAGCTTTATAAATATACCTCTTTGGGGGGTTATTTATAGGGATGCACTGAATCCACTATTTTGGATTCGGCGAATCCTTCGGTCCGAATTCCGAATCCTAATTTGCATATGGGAAGGGGAAAACATTTTTTACTTCCTTATTTTGTGACACGCAAATAAGGATTCGGATTTGGTTCGGCCAGGCAGAAGGATTCGGCCGAATCCAAATCCTGCTAAAAAAAAACAAATCATGGACGGATCCTGAACCGAATCCTGGATTCGGGGCATCCCTAGTTATTTATTAAGATTCGAGTTGTGTTTTCAATTAAAATTCGAGTTTTCAAGGTTTTTTTTGGTCAAAAATCTATTTTTCAGGAATTTGAGATTTATTTAAAAACTTCAAATTTGAGGGGGGGCGGACCTCGGGTGCTGATAAATTTATTTTTTAAATTAAGAAAAAAAAAATCACCCAGCCTCTTCCACGGATTTCCATTGGAAAGTGATGTCACAAGCGCAACACATGGCGTCACTTGCACAACGCGATGCTGTAACGCGAGTCACATAGGGGCGTGTTTAGGTCTGGTACTTACGGCAGCGTCAGACCTAAATACAGTCCTGACCCCGACCCCGAAAAACGGGAATCCGCAAATTCAGGGTTAGCAACCTGAAACTGATTGAGTTTTCAGCAGGAAAATCCTCAAATCGCTCAAATTGATCGTGCTTTTGGGCAAAACCCTCTGGAAAAAAACCTGAACGTCATGAAGGCTGTTAACATCTTCATTTCGTTCAAGGGAAATGTGCCATTGACTCCAACATGATCTTGACAGGTTTTAGATGGTGTAATTCCGGATTCAAGCTATTTCCAGGGTCGGGGTATAATAAATCTCGAAAAAAGTAGATTTTTTTTGAAGAAAAAAAATTTGAAAAATGTGAGTTTTTTTGAAGAAAAAAATAAACTCAAAAACTTGAATTTTCATGGAAAACACAACTCGATCTTTAATAAATCTGCCACATAGGGGGTTATTTATTAAGATCTGAATGTTAAAATTTTCACAAGAAAACTCACATTTTTAGCGGAAAAAAAAAACTTGAATTTTTCAAGATTTCTTATACTCTGTTGCTGCAAAAAGTCTGAATCCGGAAATCCACCTCGTCAGACCTGTCGAGGACCTGTATAAGTCAATGGGAAAGGCACTGACGTTTTTGTGTGGTGCGCTGGGTTGAGCCTAAAAATCCGATGTTTTCAGGGTATTCGGCAAAAACTTCAAAAAATGAGAGCAATTCGGGAAAAAAGCCAGAAAGATTCAAGTGATTCAGGTTTTTTTTTTTAACGAGTTTTTCTGCAATCCGATTAAATGGAGTTTCTTTATTTATAAAGTTTGATTGTGTTTTTTTTAAATAAAATATGAGATAAATTTGGATTTTAGTAAATAACCCCCTTAGTGTTGCCATGAAACCAACAGAACTCATTGGGGCTCAATTATCAACCCTGGGCAAATTTGCCCATGGGCAGTAACCCATGGCAACCAATCAGATTGCTGCATTCATTGTTCTACTTGCAGCTGGCTTTAAAAAGCTAATCGCTGACTGGTTGCTATAGGTAACTGCCCATGGGCAAATTTGCCCAGTGTTGATAAATGAGCCCCATAGTGTCTTTCCCTTGCCTTGGGTGAACACATGAACCTCACAGATTAAATACTGAGCAGAACACGACTAATGTGTCTGGAAAGTGAAAGTAACCGGCACAGTGTCAATGAGTTCACATAAGAACAAGTGACTGACCTGGATTTTCCTATATCAGCAAACCTCTCCTCTTCTGCTGTGATATCAGATGTATGTGTGTGTGTATATCTACAGGAAACTTGTCTGTATATTAAGTTTAGTTACCAAAAGGCTGCTGGTTGCATCTTCACAAAAAGGAACTGCTTCTGAGTTCACTTCCTCCCTATGGGCAGAGACAAACGCTCAGATTCGGGAAGAGTAGTCGCCCGGCGACAATTATCCTCTTCTTCGCAGCGATTAATCCCCCCCGAACTGCCTTCCCCTGCCTTCTTATCGGCTAGAATGAAGCGCTTCGTTTTCTGAAGTTTCCTCGTGAGGCAATTTCGGAAAGCGAATTGCTCCGAGTGCCATCCCACCAGCGATTTTCATTCTAGCCGGTAAGAAGGCAGGGGAAGGCAGTTCGGGGGGATTGGATCTGGGCAACTAATCTCTTCGAATCAGACCGTGTGTCTCTGCCGTATAAGCAGGGCCGCCATTAGGGGGGCCTGGGCATGAAGGGGGGCCCGGCAGTGCTGCACTTTTAAAAGAGCCGGGCCCCCCTTGAGAGCGCCGAAGCCGTGCAGCCATTTCTCGAACAGCCGAAATGTGGATGTGCCGAAAAGTTGAACAGCCTAAGGAACCAAAGCCACGAATACAGCTGAAGCTGAACTCCCGAAGCGGCAAAAAGACCAGAAGTCATGAAAACAGACCAAATTGAAGTCCTGAAGTGGCAAGTTCAATTCTACTGAACACCAATGTGTGTTTTTTCTGTGTTTTTTTTTAATCCCCTGGCCACCAATGTATTATTTTAATATTCTATAGGCCCCTGCCCCAATTTTTTTTAACTTGTGAGGGGGGCCCTGGCACCAATGCTTTTTTTTTAACTTATAAGGGGGCCCTGACCATCAATAGCTTTTTATAACTTGTATGTGTGGGGGGGGTTACTTTTTTTGCGCTGATGTCTGTGTGGTCTTTTAACTGTGATGTGGAGTGGGCGGAATATGGGGTGGGGCTTGGGCGCCAGTGTGCCCAAAAATTGGGCCCCCAATGCTCCAATCTGACCCTGATCCAACCCTTCCCCTCAGCCCCACTGCCAGATTTAACCACAAGTGGCAGTAGACCAGGGAACATTTATATATATATATATATATATATATATATATATATATATATATATATATATATATATAGGGGTAAGTGGTTGGAAGAGGAATGTGCTCAGCGCAATATCTTTAAATTGTAAAAGGGACATTTGTCATTGACTTCTACATGACCTTGACAGGTTTGAGATTTTTCGTATTCTGACTTTTTTGCCCTTATGGGTTAATCAATGGCAATGTTGCGAGTAGTCTACAAAAGTCAGCAAAGGTAAGCAATGTGCTGCTCTCCAGCGATGGGCGAATTTGTCCCGTTTCGCTGAAAAATTCACCAATTTCCAGTGAAATTCAAGAACAGGCGAAAAATGTGCAAAACACGAATGCCCGTGTCACATGTAACACCCACGTCAATTCGCGTCAGTTTTGCCACCGGCGTTAAAAGTCAACGGTGGTTTGAATAATGTTGACGCGCGACTGTTTTGACGTGAGCGATTATTCCGACGCCGGATTTTCACTGCAGTTTCGCTAATGTATTCGCCGGCGGCGAAACGTGGAAATTAATTGCAAATACGCGCCTGCCGAATTTATTCGTCTATCACTACTGCTCTCACTAAGGGTCAGTCCACACAAGCAGATTAGTGGCCCCAGCGACAAATCGCTTCTTCTTCAGGGCGACAATCTCTGCCCTCTGCCGCTATAATGAACATCGCCTGCGGCAATTCATACGTTTTCCAAAGTCGCCCGAAGTTGCTGCGTGTGAATTGCCGCAGCCGATTTTCATTTTAGCTGACGGAGGGCAGGCAGATTGTCGCCCCAGATTGTCGCCCCAAAGAAGAGGCGACTTGTCGATGGGGCAACTAATATCCCCAATTGTGTGGACTGACCCTTATACTTATCATTACAAATTTGCCTTTATACCCAAGCCTGACCTCACCAATGCAAGTATTGACACCTTTTTATCTAACTCTCTGCCTGTGACTGTATTGCTACTGTTTTTTTGTTCTCAGCAGGGTTAGGAAATAACAGCCACTAGTTGTCTGTGCCCAGTGTTAATCTATTTCTAATTGCATGACTCTTCACTTAACCAGTTCACCCTCTTCCTCCTGTTGCAACTCTCAAGGGCTCAGCATCGTGAATCGTCCAAAAATAAACAATGACCAATTTGCGAGGCATTTGTACCGACTTCTTCAAGGGAAAGCATAAACAAACACCCCCTGAAATAGCAGGTTACCTAAACACTCCTACAGGTAGGTACTGTACCTGGTACCAAGTGTCTGACGCTCACGTCAGAATGGAAAACCTTGTAAGCATGAGAATCCTGACCTCATATTTCTGCTATTCTGTGCACTTTGTGCCAAGAGATAAGAACTAATTGCACCAATATATGTCAAAATGACAGGATGGAGAATTAAAGGACTAGCAAAGTTAAACTAAAGAAGTAGCTAGAAATGTTGTGCATAATGTTTTGTGCTTCTGTACCAGCCCAAGGCAACCACAGCCCTTTAGCAGTAAAGATCTGTGTCTCCAAAGATGCCCCAGTAGCTCCCCATCTTCTTTTCTGCTGATTCACTGCACATGCTCTGTGCTGCTGTCACTTACTGAGCTTAGGGAGCCACTCACAATATACAGTACACATAGAATAGAAATGTCACAATATAAGGCTGATTAGTAATTAATACAGATAATTACTACATGGCAGCACAGAAACCAGTGCAATTAGCATCAGAATTTAATAATCAGCAAACCTGTAGCATCAGCTTATATTACAGCCAGGGAAGCTCATTTTCTGCTGGATAATTAGTGACGAGCCCTAAGCTTAGCTTCTCAACAGCCAATCAGAGCCCACTGAGCATGTGAGTGTCACAGACACTTTCCAAGATGGTGACCCCCTGTGACAAGTTTGAAGTCCTGGATCATTGCTGCTATTGACAAGCTCAAACTTTAGGCTGGTGCAATAAGTTCCCTATATAAAATATGCCATTTTTTAGCCCTATTCATGTTTAAGGTTTAGTTCTCCTTTAAAGGGATTGAAATGACGGTTTTAACTTTGTAGTAATCAGACAGCAATTGTCCGCTTTTGGAGCATTAAATACTTTTGTGTTACCAAAGACTCTCACTTGCTCTCACTCAGGCTGCAGCAGCCCTCGGATCGCCCCTGACGCCATTATACAGGGGGTCATTTTTGCATTTCACCTCTTTTTTTGTCACTTTTCTCTCTGCCTTAAAGAATTACCATTTTGGAGCACAGAGGCTGTCGGATCCCCTGAAAAATATCGAGCTGACTGATTTAGCCACTGCTACATTCATAAGGGCAGGAGGGGGAGGCAAATCTGCAATTTTGCACCCTTTAGGGTGGTGGCACACGGGGAGATTAGTCACCCAACGACAAATCTTCTCTACTGCGGACAACTAGGGGCCGATTCACTAAATTCGAGTGAAGGATTCGAAGCAAAAAAACTTCGAATTTCGAAGTATTTTTTGGGCTACTTCGACCATCGAATGGGC
Organism: Xenopus petersii; assembly: GCA_038501925.1. Taxonomy (NCBI): domain Eukaryota; kingdom Metazoa; phylum Chordata; class Amphibia; order Anura; family Pipidae; genus Xenopus; species Xenopus petersii. The sequence continues at coordinate 8,580,102 of CM076678.1, read as the reverse complement.
TACTTCGACCTTCAACTACGACTTTGAATCGAAGGATTCAAACTAAAAATCGTTCGACCATTCGATAGTCGAAGTACTGTCTCTTTAAAAAAACTTCGACCCCCTAGTTCGGCAGATAAAAGCTACCGAAGTCAATGTTAGCCTATGGGGAAGGTCCCCATAGGCTTTCCTACGTTTTTTTGATCGAAGGATATTCCTTCGATCGTTGGATTAAAATCCTTCGAATCGTTCGATTCGAAGGATTTAATCGTTCGATCGAAGGAATAATCCTTCGATTGTACGATCGTAGTATTTGCGCTAAATCCTTCAACTTTGATATTCGAAGTCGAAGGATTTTAATTCCTAGTCGAATATCGACCCATAGTGAATCAGCCCCCTAATCTCCCCAAATTATATACATACAAATAAATTCCAAACCTAGTGTACCCCAATCCAGACAATCCATTAGGTTCTCTTCCACCTTCAACATCCAATTCCAAAAGGAGGAGTTGCTGTATTCGTCCAAAAGAGGATTTTTGGGGAAAAAACTGAAAAAAACATAGTGCAGCGTTCTCCAATTTAAGTGCACACCTTTTAAAAATTAACGAGAAAACTCTCCACCTTTTAGTATCCACTCATAAGAGAGTGAAAAGTAAGTATCTATTTCGGTGGTGGTATATTATACTCACAGACCCAAGAGTTATTTCTTAAAATTCGAAGCAAGTCGACACAGCTTCCGGTATTCTTTTTTCCTTGTGGGCAATAAAGAGCGGCATGTGCAGAAGTGCTAAAACGATTTTATTTAAATAAATAATTAAAAACACACTCACAAACGATTCTCCATATAAGTGCCTTTTGAGGATCTCCGCAGCAGCAATTTAAGTCTCTCGGCATCTTCTCAGTGCGCAAGTCCCTGCTCCGTGTTTGTGCACTTCCGCAATGTTCCATTATCGTTGATGTTTTTTGCCTCATAGGCTTTCTCCAAAAGCTCAGAAAATGAAGCGATACGTATTTAATTATTTAAAAACACACTCACAAACGATTCTCCATATAAGCGCTTTTTTTTTGTTTAAAAAAAAAAAACACTGAGGATCTCCGCGGCGGAAATGTAAGTCTCTCAGCGTCTTCTGGACCTCACTGCGCAAGTCCCTACTCCATGTTTGTGCACTTCCGCAATGTTCCGCTACTGCTGACGCATTTCGCCTCATAGGCTCCCTCCAAGAAACTCAGAAAACGAAGTGATACATATGCCATCCTGCTGGCGATACATATTCTTCTTGCTAGCGGGAAGGCATTTGGGAAGATTACCCGCAGTTACCCGCAATTATCCTTCGATCGAACTATCTGCGCTAAATCCTTCGATATTCGAAGTCGAAGGATTTTAATTCCTAGTCGAATATCGAGGGTTAATTAACCCTCGATATTTGACTCTTAGTGAATCGGCCCCTAAATGTGCACACGTTGCTTTAAGAAAAAACTTTGACCCCCCCTAGTTCGCCATCTAAAAGCTCAATGTCCCCATAGGCTTGGCTAATTTTTTTGGTCGAAGGATAATCCTTCGATCGTTGGATTAAAATCCTTCGAATCGTTCGATTCGAAGGATTTAATCGTTTGGTCGAAGGATTATTCCTTAATAATTAATTTTAATTCCAAGTCGAATATCGAGGGTTAATTAACCCTCGATATTAGACCCATGATGAATTTGCCCCTAATTGTTCACCGGATGATAAAATGCAACTTCCTGATAGTAAAAGATGCACGTCCGATCCAAGAGGAAGGTCATTTAATATAAATTCATTTACAAGAGACATTTCATCACCTGAAGACAAGAGAATACGTGTGAGCTGACACTTAGCACTTCCCTGTAAGCTCCATCTTCATTTCAATAGCTTTACTAACGAGCGGTCATATATTCACAGCAACCCAAAGCCCTGGGCAATACAGATGTGGAGGAATAATCTTTATGATGCCATTCATTAGCACATTAGTGATAATACTGTGGCCGGATGCAAAATTCAGCCTTAGTTGGGATCGAGGGGCTTCGTTCCTTTTTTAGAAGTTGAAAACGAGAGCCATCAAAGAGTCCGTCAGATTGAGCAGCAGGGTGCAAGTGTTACTGGGTGATACAAGTCCTAAAATAGAGATACTTTTATTACACCTTCATTTCTTGAGCCATAAATAAGGTTTGCCAGTTTTTTTCAACCACATGGACACCCGGCCTTTCATCGGGTTCTCTTTCGAATATTAATCAAGCGCCAAAAACTTTCATCTATTGCTAATTAGAATCCTAGAAGCATATTTAAAGGGATACTGTCATGGGAAAAAAAATGTTTTCAAAATGAATCAGTTAATAGTGCTGTTCCAGCAGAATTCTGCACTGAAATCCATTTCTCAAAAGAGCAAACAGATTTTTTTTATATTCAATTTTGAAATCTAACATGGGGCAAGACATATTGTCAATTTTCCAGCTGCCCCAAGTCATGTGACTTGTGCTCTGATAAACTTCAATCACTCTTTACTGCTGTACTGCAAGTTAGAGTGATATCACCCTTTTTCCCCCCATCAGCCAAACAAAAGAACAATAGGAAGATAACCAGATAACAGCTCCATAACACAAGATAACAGCTGCCTGTTAGATCCAAGAACAACACTCAATAGTAAAAACCCATGTCCCACTGAGACACATTCAGTTACATTGAGAAGGAAAAACAGCAGCCTGCCAGAAAGCATTTCTCTCCTAAAGTGCAGGCACAAGTCACATGACTGGGGGCAGCTGGGAAATTGACAATATGTCTAGCCCCATGTCAGATTTCAAAATTGAATATAAAAAAATCTGTTGTCTCTTTTGAGAAATGGATTTCAGTGCAGAATTCTGCTGGAGCAGCACTATTAACTGGTTCATTTTGAAAAAAATTTTTTTCCCATGACAGTATCCCTTTAAGCATTTATACCCCATTGCCTTAAGCTGGCCATAGATGTTGAGATTTTTAAAAGATCAGATCCTGATCGTGAGACCACGATCTTCTCAGAACGATCGTACGAATTTACCATCAACTAAAAAGACCAATTTCACAGGAAAACAAAGGGGAGCTGCTTGGCCCTGCAAACATAGATACATTGCACTGGGACCGACAAAGATTTTTTGACCTGGCCGATCAATTTCCTGACAGATGTCGGCCGAAAAATCGCAAGATCGTTCGAATCCCACTAACTGCACGATAATTTCGAAAGATTGTTCGGACTTCCCTAAAATCGGTCGTTCGGCAAGAAGAATCGTCGCGTCTATGGGGAGCTTTAGTCACCAAATTGCACAATGCTATTAAGCCAACTTATCCATTTTTAATTAAAATTTTCTTAAACCTTTTTTTCTTCCTCAATTGCTAGCGTATGTATGAAAAATAACTGCCATCTGAAAATTTGATTGCAGCAAAGATTTCAACTGTTTAAAAAACTCAATTACAAAATCAACTTAAATGTTGAAAATATGCCTACCATTCAATAGATGCTCCCCAGGTTTTAGTTGCCACATTTTTTTTTCATATGAATTTTTAAGATTTTTTTTTATATTGAAAAATCATAAAACTTTACGTTCAGAAAACGCGGAAATTGCAATCATGCAAAGATTTGCTCCCAAGTATGTCATGCATCCTGTGTAAATAAAAGATATGGGCATTTTATGGTCTCACTGAGCACCACTCAAGAAAATCAGTTGTAAATTAATTCAAAGTTTCCATCTTGAAATTTCAAGATTTACCTATTGGCAAAATCTTGACAGTTGAGATTAAGGAATATGCAGCTAAAAACCTTCCAGCTTCTGTAAAAGTCAATGGGAAGTGTAACCTTTAAAATTAAAGCTTTTATTTTTTTTAGGGATGCACCGAATCCAGGATTCGGTTCAGGATTTCAGCAGGATTCGGATTCAGCCGAATCCTTCTGCCCGGCCGAACCGAATCCAAATCCTAATTTGCATATGCAAATAAGGGGGTGGGGAGGGAAATCGCGTGACTTTTCGTCACAAAACAAGGAAGTACATTTTTCCCCTTCCCACCCCTAATTTGCATATGCAAATTAGGGTTCGGTATTCGGCAGAATCTTTCACAAAGGATTGGGGGGTTCAGCCGAATCCAAAATAGTGGATTCGGTGCATCCCTAATTTTTTTATATTATTAACTGATTAAAAATGATGGTTTTACCTTGTGATCGAGTTCCCCCCACAATTTAACAAGATCATGTTTTTCCAGTTTGAGTTTTTTTTGTAAATATTCTAGAGTCTTGGCATTTGCTGCGGTTCTAAAAAGTTACTGCAAACACTTGCAAATTCAAATATTTTTGAATTCGAGTTTTCCAAACTTGAATTTTCAAGATTTAGGGGCTTATTTATCAAAGGTCTAGTTTTAGAGGTTTGTGAGGGTTTTTTTTAATACCTCGAATAAACTCACAACTTCTAATTTAAAAAAAAAGTTGAATGAAAAAACTCATTGGGTCAAAAACCAGAAAACTAAAATTAGTCCGTGGGAAAAAACTCGAATTGCTCAAATTAGCTTTCGAGTGATACCCACTGAAATAAACCCAAACATCATGAAGGCTATTAACATCTTCAAATGTTTCAATGGATCTCTTTCATTGGATTCAAGCAATTTCCGACTTTGGAGTATAATAAATCTCGAAAAATTCAATTTTTTTTTTTTTTTACAAAAACCTGAATTATTTTTTTTTATAAAACCCTGAAAAAATAAAAATAAAAATGTATACCCAAAAATTCAAGCTTTTGACTGAAAACTACCCTTTGGATTTTTCGGGAAAACACAACTTAGCCTTTGATAAATCTGCCCTTATGTGATTGTAAAAATCTTAAGAATTCAACTAAACCAATTCAGCAACTTAAACCGTGTATAGTTTTTATGTACAGTCACATTTGTAAAAATGAATGAAACAATGAGTTTTGCGGTGACTGAAGGTTTTTATTGCAAATTAAAAATTTTTGTACAGAACACAAAAAAATGAGATTGAATTTTAAATAAATTTTATAAATTTGAATATTGAAAAATCCTCCTTCCCACAATGTATTAGAAACGTTGCAAATATCCCTGATGTGTTTTCCAAGTCTGCTGCAGGGGTCAGTTTTCCAGAGTTAATATTACTCAGTGCATTATTGTCTCATGAGATCTTTGAAAAGGGTGTTTTTTTTCCGAAGGATTCATTGATTTCCGCTAATAGTTTCCTTTTTACAGACTGGACTCTGGCACCACTGAATGTTCTCGGTAGCTTTCAGCTTTCAGATGATGAATATTATTACCAATCTGTCTTTATTACTGATGGTACCACATGTGACTCTACCTGCTCATTTTCCATGAGATAAGAGCAAAGCTGCAGTAAAGATAAAGTGCAGGAGTTACCACCAATGTTTTCATCATTTAAACAGCCTTCCGCATATCTGTAGCATTCTGTATTGCAGCTGTCAATGGCAGTCATGTGAGGATGTCCTGTATGACGGGGCAGATTGTTTTGCCTGATTTCTATATATTCCAACTTGGAATGAATTTCCATCAGATCAGTCAAATTTCCTCTTGATTTCTTATTGATATTTAAAGGGGAAATGAAGTCTAAAATAGAATAAGGCTAGAAATGCTGTATTTTGTATACTAAACATAAACATGAACTTATTGCACCACAAGCCTAATCAAACAAATGATTTATGCTTTCAAAGTTGGCCACAGGGGGTCACCATCTTGTAACTTTGTTATACATCTTTGCAAGACCAAGACTGTGCACATGCTCAGTGTGGTCTGGGCTGCTTAGGGATCATCATATATTTTCAAAACAGCACAAGTCAAATAATATCTGCCAGAAGCCGATACAACAAGACTGATTAATAATCAGAATATACAGACTGCACTGGGTCCTGTGTTGTCATGTAATCTAATGTGGGTTTTATGGTTTTTGTATTGTTTAATACAAACTTTCTCCAACTCAAAGCAAAATAATCCTCAGAATTCCAGTTTATCTGTTTAAATCTGGCTCCATGGTTTTTGTCACTGCAGCTGGAGTTGGAAACAGTAAAGGCAAAAATAAAATCCAATACAAATCTCTACACAGTCGCCAACTGCTCTACAGGGAAACAAACAAAGCTGCTTGAGTTCTGCATGGCTGGGAAGTAAGGCGGGGGCTCCCCCTGCTGTTCATAAGTATGATTGTTTCCCTGCTCAGCAGTTAGGGACCGTCTGACAATTCCTATCCACAGCAGTAAATGAAGGGAGAATTTCACTGCATACAGTCAGGTTTCTTATAAAAACGGTGCACATTTTTTAATTAAAGTATATTGGAGATAGGTTTCTTTTTCATTAAAGAAATTAAAAATGGGATTTTTATTTTTTTTCCTTTACATGCCCTTTAAAAAGTCTTCCAAATGGATTGTTTTTTACAATGGATTTGATCAGCGATGATAAAACATCAATATATATATTCAGGGTCAGACTTGGGGACCCTGCTGCAACCCCCTTCCGCCCGAATGCGTACCCTTTTCTTCGGTCGGAGCAACGGGGACGGATTCAGGCAGGGAGCAGGGTCCATGAGAGCCGGGGTCTAACAGGTATTTCTACTGGGCAGCAGTACCATCTAGCAGTGATTGGTTTATTACTCGGTTGGAAAAAAACGTGACTTTTTTTTTATCACAAAAATACACACACACACGAGACAAAACATTGCTTTTAATATCCATAATTGGAGTACAGAATTGTCCTTTAATTAATGGTGACTATCATAAGATGAATTGCTTTCAGAAGAACAGTAGGGTAATAAGACTAATAGCGCCCAGTGTTCTTTAGCATTGATGTGGTACTTCTAAAGCAGCCCACGACTTTGCAACATGAGTAGCAGTGCAGTGAATCCAGTTCAACTGATGTTTTTGTTGTAACGAGAAGCTCCACCCAAGAGGGACATACAGAATGCTATATGGAAATAATAAAAGATAGTGCTTATCTTCCATTTATTATGCCTTTACAAGCCAATGATAAGCTCTTCCCACTTTTGCATGCTAATCTGTAGATCTGTAGATGTTCCCAATACAGAATTTTATAAATAAATCTGTAAATTGTGCAAATACCGAGAATAACAAAATTCTGTTCCTGAGCGGTGGTACACTAGTGGGTCCATTTACTTAGCTCGACGAAGGAATAGAATAAAAAAAACTTCGAATTTCGATTTTTTTTTTGGCTACTTCGACCATTGAATGGGCTACTTCTACTTCGAATGATTCAAACTAAAAATCGTTCGACTATTCGACCATTCGATAGTCGAAGTACTGTCTCTAAAAAAAAAAACTTCGACCCCCTACTTCGCCACCTAAAACCTACCGAAGTCAATGTTAGTCTATGGGGAAGGTCCCCATAGGCTTTGCAATCTTTTTTGGGTCGAAGAAAAATCGTCCGATCTATGGATTAAAATGTCGGTAAATCCTTCGACTTCGATATTCGAAGTCGAAGGATTTCCATTCGGCAGTCGTACATCGAGGGTTAATTAACCCTAATTTGCCCCAAGCTGTATGTAGCCCACTAATTACTGCCCTGACCTGGTAAGTGAGGTGCAATTGGACACTGTGACCTTTCTACTGGTACATTTGTTATGATAATATAGGGAGCAAAGTAAAGAGCTCTGCAGTGTAAGTAAGGCATTTCCTTGGCATGCTTTAAAGGAGAATTCAACCCTAAAATTAAAAAAACCCTACCCTATATAGACCCTCCTCCCCCCCTACATCCCGCAGGCAAATGCCCCTAATGTTTTACTTACCCCTCGGTGCAGATTCAGGCATCGGAGTTCACGGGCGGTATCTTCTTCTCTTCGGAAATCTTCGGAATGAGACCGACGTGGCGTTGCATGCGCAGTTGGAGCAATTTTCTGTTTCGCAACAACCGCGCATGCGAAAATGGCTGCATTGCCGGTATAATTCCGAAGATTACCAAAGCGCCTGAAGATGGCGCAGTGAACTCCTATGCCTGAATCTGCACCGCGGGATAAGTAAAACGATAGGGGCATTTGCCCGGGGTAACATTTAGGCTAGGGGGAGGAGGAAGGGGGGTCTATGTAGGGTAGGGGCTAGGGGTTTTTTAACTTTAGGGTTTAGTTCTCCTATAAATACTGTTCCTTGTGACTTATATCTATAATGTCTTTATGAGTTCTGTCTCTTTGGTAAAGTAAAAACTTTTTTAGAGCTGGAACAGTAACGTGCTGAATCTTTAGCGGGACAGGTGCAGGGCCGGATTTTGTGCAGGCCCGGGCCTAGGGCGGCGCATTTTTGGGGGAGGCATGCCGCCCAGCCGCCTGTGCTCCCCAGTGCTCCCGCGCTCGCACGCTGTCGCTTTTGCACCAGCATGTGGTAGTGCGGGCGCACGCTAGGACCGAGCGGAGTGCATGGCCTAGGGGCGCCCACCCAGCGGATCCGGCACTGGACAGGTGCAGTCTTAGGGTGCTGGAATATTTAATGACCTGATTAGGGATGCATTATCTTGGATTCGGCTGAACCGCCGAATCCTTTGTGAAAGATTCAGCCGAATACTGAACCGAATCCTAATTTGCATATGCAAATTAGGGGTGGGGAAACATTTTGTTACTTCCTTGTTTTGTGACAAAAAGTCACGCGATTTACCTCCCTGCCCCTAATCTGCATATGCAATTTAGGATTCGGTTCGGCCGGGCGGAAGGATTCGGTTGAATCCGAATCCTGCTGAAAAAGGCAGAATCCTGGCCGAATCCCTACTTGATATTATCAGAGATCACACACAGGGTTGGACTGGGCCAGCGAGACACCGGTTAAAAAACAGATGGGCCCTGCCTGCCCAGACCCGCTCCCGGACACTTGAAACTACGGATTCTCAAACAAAGCGAAGATGCGCAAGCGTTCACTTGTGTCTAGCGCAACTTCCTTACGCTGGGAAATTATAAAGCTGAATGGACGTATGTGTTGCAGCAAATACATTATATTAAACAAGTCCAGGGAACCTTAATACAGACAATAGAGTTGTTATATTGCCCTACACATGAGCCCACTGTATCGTTTATATGGGAACCCGGGAACCCCAAAAAAAAAAATGTAAGGACTTTTGCAGGCTATCACTCTGATATAAGGAAAAGACGCCAGCGTTTTTTGGACTTTTTCCACTATAAATATAATGTAAGTAACAGAAGATTGAGGAAAATCTATTCACTCCAATGCACTTTGCATGGTCTGAGTTGGCGAAGGCAAGTCTGGCGAAAGAGGTAACGTTCAGTAAAATCTGCATCTTAGTGAATTTGCAGAGTAATGTCCATTCGCCAGAGCGAAAATTTGCCTGGCGACAGCGTGCGAACGACCGCTAGCGTCTGTCTCTTTCGATAGTGAAGTTGAGCCTGCGGCCGTTAGTAAATCGGCAAAGTGCCTGAAAGCTGTAACCCTGGCGAATCATCACCAGCGTTACTTCGCCCTTAATAAATCTGCCCCTAAGGGGGATGGCAGGAGGCATTTTTGGCATTTTTCAGGCATCCATAAATGTTCCAGGCATTGCTGCTGCTACACCAGCCCAAGAGCAACACACTTTTTATTACATTATTTATGCAGTTTCTGTGCCACATTAGCAGTAGTGTCCAGTAATAATCTATCGGCAGTCCAAATGATTGTGCTGTAAATGAGGGGATATAAATTCAGGTGGCAGGACTGTGGTCTGGAAGTGGTGCATTCTGAGGCACACAGCAGCTACACCTAATTGATTTTGGAACTGTTTGCCTGGAAAAGAGGAGGCCCTGTTTGTTCTCCGCTTACTGTAAGGCCACTCGATGAGCCGAAAACAAATGATGTGTGAAACTCAGCGGCTGTCCCCACTGGGAGCGGTGTTTGTTTATGCAGAGGATGCCAGTAATTCAATTACTGAGGGATCAACTCATTTTACAAATGAAAAGACCTGGACTTGCTCCTGCTTCATGTGCACAAGCCTGGGATGAGTTGGTTACCGTCACTGGCCTCAAGCTTGTACAGTCTGAATTCCACATCCTATACAGGTCGTTGTGGGATAATATTCTGATTATTTTATTGGAAAGACCTCATTGCTTTGTGATTACATAAGAAGGGATTGGAGTAAAGATTGGCACCAGTTTAGAAATATTCAGTTGGCTGATGACACACTTCAGAGTGGATGGGGTCCATTGGCAGGCCTACAACCTAAACACACAGGGCCGCCATTAGAAATCACGGGCCCCATACAACAAAATTGACCCACCCCACACCCCAAAGTTAAAAACTACACAGACATCAGCGCTAAAAACAGTAAACCCCCCCACACACAAGTTATAAAGAGCCATTGATAGAGCCCCCTTATAAGTAGCCTGGCACGATTCTGCGTTTTGCCGCCAGCGAATAAATTTGTGAATCTCAGATTTTCACGTTTTTTCCTGAAAATGTTCGAATTTCACGATTTTTTGTGAAAACATTCAAATTTCACGATTTTTTTGTGAAACCGTTCAAATTTCCTGATTTTTTGTGTGAAAACGTTTGATATTTTACGATTTTTCGTGAATTTTTCGTGGTTTTGTGAATTTTGCGGGAAATTTGCAAATTTTTGGCCAAAACGGGAGTTTTTTTAAAAAAAAAATTGGTGGTCAGGGCCCCCTATAAGATAAAAAAATGTTGGCGCTAGGGCCCCCCCATAAAAGTATATCTTTAAAGTGAAAACATTGGCACCTGGGCCCCCCTTACAAGTTAAAAAGACTTCAACATGTCTGAGATGTCAGATTTGGGGGCAGATTTACTAAAGAGCAAAGTGGCGAACGCTAGCAACAATTCGCTAGCGTTACCACCCACAGGGACATCGCCAATTCACTAACAGGCGCAATCGCCAATTCTCTAGCAGACCAGACCGTCGCTAGAGCAGTTTTGGACCCTATCGCCAGGCGTATTTTCGCCCGGCGAACGGCCGCTACTCCGCAAATTCAGTAAAGTGTGGATTTTACTGAACGTTACCTCTTTCGACTTTGCCACCTCAGACCAGGCAAAGTGCTAAAGAGAAACAACATCTTGTCTGCCGAAAATGCATCCAAAATCTGGCGATTTTTCCTTTTCTGAAGCAGAATTGCTTTTTTTTTTCGGGTAACCGTTTTCTCCAGACATTTCATAACATACGGAACTTTCATTTTGCAGTGGGCTCACGTGATGGCCATTATATTAATTCTCTTGTCTTTATTAAGGTTGGACATGTGTAATAAAAAGTGGTAACTTCAAGCATTTCCACCAACATTAATAATAAAGACGTCCATACAACGTTAAATTATCCGCCGTATGCAAATTAGGGATGCACCGAATCCAGGATTCGGTTCGGGATTCGGCCTTTTTCAGCAGGATCCAGATTCGGCCGAATCCTTCTGCCCAGTCGAACCGAATCCGAATCCTAATTTGCATATGCAAATTAGGGCCAGGGAGGGAAATCGCGGGACTTTTTGTCACAAAACAAGGAAGTAAAATTTTTTTCCCCTTCCGAACCCTAATTTGCATATGCAGAATTAGGATTCGGATTCGGTTCGGTATTCGGTCGAATCTTTCGGTAAGGATTCGGGGGTTCGGCCGAATCCAAAATAGTGGATTCGGTGCATCCCTAATGCAAATTGACCTAAGCGCAAGACCACTAGCGAATTTTCGCTAGGCACAAATGAACGCTAGCGCATCTTCGCTACGAAATCCTCGCACTAACGCTAGCAAAAAGTCACCGGTGTCCGGACGCAATTTTGCATATTAGTGAATTAGAGTAGTGGTAGCAGATTTTCGCCTGGTGAAGTGCGATTTGTGCAAAGCAATCGCTGCCGACAATTCGCCATTTAGTAAATATGCCCCTTGGTCTTTTCGCAGCATCGGGGTGTAATAAATCTTGAAAAAAATTGTTTTTGCTCCAAAAAAAAGCCCAACCAGATAAATTCGAGGTTTGGTAAATAACCCCCTTAAAAGTATGAAATCATGGAAAGACGCCAGGTCCTGAGCATTCTGAATAACAGATCCCATACTGGTGTGCGTAATATCCATCGAGATCAACATTGTGGTGTCGCAGGTGTTAACCAGCAGTCGCACTTCATTATCACCCAGGCTCATCCATTTGCCTAGTGCGGCTCTTTACATCTCAAGCCGTTTAATTCATTGTGTACTGAGGCTTAGCAGACGGATCCAGCTCTTTGATATATATGTGCTTTGATTTTGCTCGGGAAAGCCAAGAATAAAAAGTATCCTCCGACCATTCTACATTGTTCTATTAATAGTTATTTAATTGTAGGCGCCGCGCACGCTACTCTACAGAGCTGAAATGAGGCCTAACGGACATTTACGTCGCCAGTTATCATCACTATGTGCAGTCGCTTTGTTCAGATTTATATTTATATGTTATTTCAATAATACCTGGTAAATGCAGGTATCCTTTATTTATAGCACCCACGTCTTTTGCAGCACTTTTTTTTTGTTCTTTTACGTACATTGTTTATCATTGACATAAGTCACAATACAATTTTACAATTAAGCCCATTAACTGCCACTAATTAGATCCAACGTGCAATCTGCGTAGAACAACATACGTTACCTGCCTCTCTGTAACTATACGAGGCCCCGAGTGGCGCTGAGCTTATCTACAAAATGATCTGAAGGCAAAGATTGCTACACAGCTAAAGATCATTATCCCTAACGAGAGAGCAATTTATCTTAATAGAAGAGATAAACTGATCTTGTCAGACATTAGAAGCTGCTTTAGGGCTCTTACTCACTGGCAGTGTCGGACTGGGCCGGCGGGACACCGGGAAAAAACCCGGTGGGCCCCGGGCTCTTGTGGGCCCTGCCGGCCCAGATCCGCTACTTAGTTTGGCTGCGCGACCCCACTTTGTCGGGGGTCGCGGTAGAATAGAGGATCTGCGCATGCGCACAAAGGTATTGCTGCGCGTGCGCACAAACGTGGCGCCGCGCGCATGCGCACTACTACGATGAAGCACGCCGGAGCAGCAGCGGGGGCCGGATCGGGGCCCTGGGGCAATTGCCCCGGTGGGCCCGAAGTCCCCCAGTCCGACCCTGCTCACTGGCGTTCTGACCTGTGTTCCGTTTTTTGGCGTTCAGCCGCAGGGGAGCGCAGGAATAGACGCATGCCATTATTTCAAATGGGGCTGTACTCACTCAGGCGCGTGTAGGTGCCGAACGCAGGATGAGACGCAACATGCTGCATTTTTCCTGCGTACGGCGCCTACACGCGCCTGAGTGAGTACAGCCCCATTTGAAATAATGAGATGCGTCTATTCCTGCGCTCCCCTGCGGCTGAACGCCAAAAAACAGAACGCAGGTCAGAACGCCAGTGAGTAAGAGCCCTTACTGAATTGTCCGCTGCTGGCCTGGTTCATACAGTATTTGCGCTTTTACACGCTGTCATTTTGATTGCGGCTGCAAAGTCCCATATTGAATTCACGTGAAGCAGCGACAGGTGGAAGTCGGTGCCAAAAATTGTTTTGGCAGCAGCAGGCAAAATGCCCATTGTGCCATAGCAACCAGCTGCTTGTTACTGGAATCACTGCTAACACTCACCCTTAGGGCAGAGACACACGATCAGATTCGGGGAGATTTCGTTGTCCAGCGATAAATCGCCTCTTCTTCAGGGCGACTAATTTCTCCCGAACTGCCTTCTGCCGCCTAGAATCTAAATCGCCGGCATTATGGCACATGGAGCGCTTCGTTTTCATAAGTTGCCCGAAGTTTCCTCATGAGGCAACTTCGGACGACTTCGGAAAACGAAACGCTCCAATTGCCATCCCGCCGGTGATTCAAATTCTAGCTAGCGGGAGGCAGTTCCGGGAGATAGTCGCCTCGAAGAAGTGGAGATTTGTCGCTGGGCAACTAATCTCCCCTAATCTGATCGTGTGTCTCTGCCCTAACTGTCATTTATAAGGGTGTCATCAATCATCTGTCTGGCCTGATTTTTCTTAACCTTTTTTGGGGGGACCAAGGGGACCTTGGGAGTTAGTTTTTCAACCGAAGCTCATTTAATTAAAATGTTCTACTGTCAGAATAAAGTAACAATATTAAAGATAAGGATGCACTGAATCCACTATTTGGGAATCCCTGAATCCTTCATGAATGATTCTGCCAAATATCGAACCAAATGTGAATACTAATTTGCATATGGAAATTAGGGACGGGAAGGGAAAAAGGTGGAAAAAACAATTTTTTACTTTCTTGTTTTGAGGCAAAACATGATTATGTGATTTCCTTCCCGCCCCTAATTTGCAGATGCAAATTAGGATTCAGATTCGACTCGGCCAGGCACAAGGATCAGCCAAATCTGAATCCTGCTGACAAAGGCCGAATCCTGGATTTGGTGCATCCCGACTTAAAGAAGATCATTAACACTTACTCCAAATACCACGAGGACACATTTCTGGCCCAAAGTCCACTGATTGTCTTTGGCCACAAAAGGTGGTCAGAATGCAGGTGTAACATGGCCGCAGCCAATTCCCCTCTACTTAGCTATCAGTTGACATCAACTTTTGGGGCCCTAACACAAGGGCGTTTGTTCCTGTGCTCCTACATGGGGTCGGGTACTCGCAGGTTACCCGCAAAAAATGTGGATGAGGGTAGGATTTTTGGGTGGGGCCCGGGGCCCACTGGGACTGCTGTCCAGGGCCCTGCGCACATTCTTGAATGCCACGCGCATGCATGAACTGCGCCCGTTGGTGAGCATGCACAGACAGCGCTGCGTGGAGCCATCATTTTTTGGTCACAAAATCCCGAATATCGGGAGAGGGAGTCTGGCCTTCCCGGTGTCCAGGCCAGACCGACACTGGGTGCGGGTATAGATGCGGGTTGCGAGTCTCATCTATATTTCTTATCTTATGTTATATTCTATTAGATTTTACTCCTTTTAAAATGTTACAAAACTTTTTTCTGTCTCCGCCCACTTTTAATTCTGGCACTTCCAGTTTGCAACTTCCTGTTTAATGGTGGTCGGCGGGTTGCGGATCAGGCAGTTGCGGATCAGGCAGTTGCGGATCAGGATCAGGTAGCGGATCCAATTGAGTAAATATGCGGGTTGCTGTTTGTGTCACGGGCTGCGGGTTCAGGTCGGGTCATCAGGCACTTAGCTCATGATTTCTGATTGGGCTGTACACATTGGGGCGCTTGCATGTACTGAATGCACTGAATGCAGGTGGAACTGCAGGGGGACACCGGAATAAATACCCGTGTGTAAGGGCCTTTGTATACTTTTTTAAAGCTGTGTGAGCAAAGCAGAGTGTTTAGTGTGTGTCTGACACTCATGTTATGTGTTATGTGTTTTGTGTACATGAACAGACGCACACTGGGTTCAGCCACAACAAATCACTTTCTTATGGGTTTTGATTGCAAAAATTTGCAACGCGATTGTCATCCGGTATCCCATGGTTCATGCTGAGCACGACTGGAAGGAGAGGTTTTGGGGAGATAATTCCCATTTTAGTCAATTTTCATTTTGTCACCACTTCCCTGAGCAACACTAATACCTAGCAACCAGACACTAGCTTGAATGAGAGACTGGAGGAGAGGCCTGAATAGAAAGATTTTTAATAAAAAGTAAAAATAACCATAAAACTGAAGCCTTATAGAACAATAGTTATTTGGCTGCTAGGGTCAGTGACCCCCATTTGAAAGCTGGAAATCAAAAACAAAGACCAATTAAACACTGACTAAAATAGGACTTTCTGTAACAGACTGCTAGAGATGGCGCGAACTGTTCGCCGGCGAACTTGTTCGCGCGAACATCGGGTGTTCGCGCTCGCCGGAAGTTCGCGAACGTCGCGCGACGTTCGCCATTTTGGGTTCGCCATTGTTGGCGCTTTTTTTTGCCCTCTCACCCCAGACCAGCAGGTACATGGCAGCCAATCAGGAAGCTCTCCCCTGGACCACTCCCCTTCCCTATAAAAACCGAAGCCCTGCAGCGTTTTTTCACTCTGCCTGTGTGTGCTGAAGAGATAGTGTAGGGAGAGAGCTGCTGCCTGTTAGTGATTTCAGGGACAGTTGAAAGTTTGCTGGCTAGTAATCGTTTTGATACTGCTCTGTTATTGGAGGGACAGAAGTCTGCAGGGGTTTGAGGGACATTTAAGCTTAGGTAGCTTTGCTGGCTAGTAATCTACCTTCTACTGCAGTGCTCTGTATGTAGCTGCAGTGGGCAGCTGTCCTGCTTCTGATCTCATCTGCTGACTGCTGCAATAACAGTAGTCCTTGTAAGGACTGCTTTTATTTATTTTTTTGTTCCAATACAGAGCAGTATCAAGCAGATTACTAGCCAGCAAACTTACTATCATCTGTCCCTGAAATCACTAACAGCTCTCCCCCTACACTATCTCTTCCAAGCACACACAGGCAGATTTTTCAGATACATTTTTGCCCTTGATCCCCCTCTGGCATGCCACTGTCCAGGTCGTTGCACCCTTTAAACAACTTTAAAATCATTTTTCTGGCCAGAAATGTCTTTTTTAGATGTTAAAGTTCGCCTTCCCATTGAAGTCTATGGGGTTCGCGAACCGCTCGCATTTTTGCGCAAGTTCGCGAATATGTTAGCGAACTTTTTTTCCGACGTTCGCTACATCCCTACAGACTGCACTTAAAGGTCAATTTCCTCTTCGGGGCAGAGACACACGTGGAGATTGGGGGAGATTAATTGCCCGGCGTCAAATCGCCTCTTCTTTGAACGACTAATCTCCCCAAACTGCCTTCCCGCTGGCTAAAATCGAAATCTCCGACGGGACGGAGAAGAGCTTCGTTTTTCGTCTCGCGAAGAAACTTCGGAAAACAGGCACTCCGACTGCCATCCCGTCAACGATTTTGATTCTAGCTAGCGGGAAGAGATTAGTTGCCCCAAGAAGTGGCGATTTGTCGCTGGCGACTAAATCTCCCCAAATCTCCACGTGTGTCTTACACAGCTTTTGCTGCACCCGGGGGTATTTATGCAGCAACCGACCTCTGTAACTGCCAACTTCACAGTTTCCTCTGCTTAAAGAATGCGCTTTAGTGACGTTTGCAGTAATTAACATATGTACCTTATAAACGAGCCGCTCTCTGAAGTACAAACTGAACTCCAAGTGCCCTGCAAGTGTCAGGACCCTCCCAGCAGAATCGATCTGCATTTCTGTGTAACTTACTGAAAGACATTGCAGGGGTCTGGTAAAAATGTATTCATTTAATGGGTATGTTGCCATACCTCCCAACTGTCCCTTTTTCGGAGGGACAGTCCCTCTTTTGACAGCTCAACCTGCAGTCCCTCATTTGTACTGGAAAGTCCCTCTTTTCTCTGCACTGAACAGCCACAAAAAGAAACAAAGTTTCTCACTTAATTGGCTTTTGGCAGAGAGCCCAGGACAGCTAACAGGTGCAAACAAGATACTTTGTAACCATTTTGAGACAGAAAAACACAGTTTAGATAAGGAGAAATATTTTCAAACTTTCATAACCTGCCAAATTTTGTAAAACAAACATGGTAATTAGGGGGTGTGGCCACAGAAAGAGGTGTGGTCAAAAAAATTGCTGCGCTATGTGCAGGAAAAAATTTTTTGTCCCTCTTTTTACTTCCAAAATGTTGGGAGGTATGTGTTGCTGAGAGCAATCCCTGTTAGGGCCCTTACACATGGGCGGTTTTACCTGCGCTACCCTGCGTTGCGCTTTCTTCCATTCAGCTGCAGCGGAGCGCAGGAGTAGACGCATTCAGTTATTGTGAAGGGGGCTGTACTCACTAGGGATGCACCGAATCCACTATATTGTGAAAGATTCAGCCGAATACCGAATCCTAATTTGCATATGCAAATTAGGGGTGGGAAGGGGAACATTTTTTGCTTCCTTATTTTGTGACAGAAAGTCACACAATTTCCCTCCCTGCCCCTAATTTGCATATGCAAAATAGGATTCGGTTCGGCCAGGCCGAAGGGTTCAGTCAAATCCAAATCCTGCTGAAAAAGGCCGAATCCCGAACCGAATCCTGGATTTGGTGCATCCCTAGTACTCACACAGACGAATGTAAGTGCCAAACGCAGGTTGGCACGCAACATGTTGCATTTCACCTGCATTCGGAACCCACATATGCGTCTGAGTGCGTCTACTCCTTAAAGGGCACCTGTTGGGTGAAAATACTTTCTCCAAACAAAGATGTGGGCTAATAGAGCCTGCACTTCAGTTGTGGGAAACAGTTGTTTTTTTTTTTAATTTTCCCCCGGTAGCACTAGGACACTTGTACCGGGAGCTTGAGCTTTTAAATTCAGCAGCTCTCCAGTTCGCAATGTCTGCCATCTGGTTGCTTGGGTTCAAAATACCCTAACAACCATGCAGTGATTTGGATAAGAGACTGGAATACGGAAATAGAAGAGGCCTGAATAGAAAGACGTGCAATAAAAAGTAGCAATAACAAGAGATATGTAGCTTTACAGAGCATTTTTATATGGGGTCAGTGACCCCCATTTGAAAGTTGGAAAGAGTCTATAACATACTAAAAGTTACCTTAACAATGTCCCTTTAACAATGTCATTTTCCTTTATACATTGTAAAGCAACTAAAAGAAAATTATTCTTCTCACCTTTTCTTCTATAAAATATATATATCATAATTGTATTCATTATTACTCCACTTTAAAAGAGAACTAACCCCTAAAATGAATAGGGCTAAAAATGTCCTATTTTATATAGTGAACTTATTGCACGAGGCTAAAGTTTCAGCTTGTCAATAGCAGCAATGATCCAGGACTTCAAACTTGTCACAGGGGGTCACCATCTTGGAAAGTGTCTGTGACACTCACATGCTCAGTGGGCTCTGATTGGCTGTTGAGAAGCTAAGCTTAGGGCTCGTCACTAATTATCCAGCAGAAAATGAGCTTCCCCTGTAATATAAGCTGATGCTACAGGTTTGCTGATTATTAAATTCTGATGCTAATTGCACTGGTTTCTGTGCTGCCATGTAGTTATTATGTGTATTAATTACTAATCAGCCTTATATTGTGACATTTCTATTCTATGTGTACTGTATATTGTGAGTGGGTCCCTAAGCTCAGTAAGTGACAGCAGCACAGAGCATGTGCAGTGAATCAGCAGAAAAGAAGATGAGGAGCTACTGGGGCATCTTTGGAGACACAGATCTTTACTGCTAAAGGGCTGTGGTTGCCTTGGGCTGGTACAGAAGCACAAAACATCATGTACAACATTTCTAGTTACTTATTTAGTTTAACTGTCCTTTAAGGAATCCAAAACAAAAAAACACCCCGTTCCTTTCAGACAGGAATAGTCGTGCTATGCCGGTCCTACAATTGAAGTAGTGCCCAGAACTTGTATTAAATGTGTAGTGACACCTTGACGTGACTGTTTAACACTTACTGTGTAGACAAAGGACAGGATGTTGTGTAGTTCACATGCACACGTGTAGTTTACACACTCTTTGTAAGGTCCTGACAGCATCGGAGACCCGAGAGCAAAGTCATTTTATTGGGAGAGAAGGGTCATTGGAAAGAAAACTTTAATCCTCCCCCAAGAATAAGCACCAGGATACATTGTAAACAGTTATTGTTTATTAGGCATTTGACTGTGCATAGCACATACATTACAATATTAGGGCACCTGTATAAAACTACAGACGTTGTGGAACACCATCGACTGCTTCGCTCGAAGGGTCAATCCAATACCCGCAGTGCCTAAGTGCAGCGCTGACTCCGTATTGAATTTGTTTAAATAACACTGATACCTCAATACATTCTTTACTCAAGTCCACTTGTATAAAAACATCTCTCACTAGGCAAAAAAAATAACCTCTTTGGGCGGAGTTCAGGCTAGAAGAGCAGATCGGTCGCCAGCTAAAAAAAAAGGCAGCGTGAAAGATTCAGTGATTCATTGAAATTCACCTTAAAGGGGAACTCCGGCTTCTAAACAAAAGTTTGATAAAGAGGCCCCACATAACACAGAAACCCCTAATATACCCTTTACAGTTATTATTTCTTCAAAAGGTAGGAATAAATGCCATTTTCAATGCTGAAATCCAGCTGTTTAACAGTACTTTGATTACCCTGGCAGGGAAGTAGGGACTGATGTTAAAAATTGTAAAAACGTATCCACGGCTTACACACAGCATGCAGGAACTACATCACCCACAATGCATTGCACTGGGATGTTCCTTATTGAAATCAAGGGTGCAGGGAATTGTGGGGTTTGGAGGATGCAGGCTGAGGACAGATGGCTGTTGATACAAAGTAACAGTAGTCAGACAGCTCAGCAAAGTAGTCAGACAGATCAGCAGGGGGCAGGGCTTAGGGAACTGTCAGAAACCATAACAAATCATGAAAAGTCTGCATATTTTATAATTGATGTATGTTGCAAAGTTGCTTGAAATGATGTTTACTTTTAAAAAAGGCTTAAGTTATGTTTTTGTGGAGTTCCCCTTTAAAAATTCAGGCTGGTAGGATTTTGAAAATTCTGAATGCCATTTCAAGCACTTTATATTTTTAAAATAATTTTGTAGTATTTTGGGGGGGGGGGGGTACAGCTGCCTGAAAATAGTGACCTGATTGTTCCAAGGCAGTTGGATTGCTGTGTGCTCCCACAGTAGGGCTGGCAGTTGGAGTAGGCAGTAAGGGACTGGCAGGGAGTTAGTGATAAAGTGTTGCTTGGGGTTGGGGATGAACAACTGGGTGGGAAGTTTCCCATAGAGAGGAAGGTCCAACAATACTACCTTAGCTGCTATATCCCTGAAAACATGACTTTTTGGGGGGAAGAAGTGGCGTTTCAGATATACGGCAGCCAGAAATTTCCAAATCCTGACAGTGATATTTTGCTATTTGGTACCTTAGCAACCAAACAAAGAAGAACAGTTAGAATCCCCTTCTCACAACTGGACAATTGATCTGTGTTCCCAGGGGCCACCTGAGAACACAATTGTTAAGAACGCGGCAACCGTTTCTCTATCCTCGTACGGAAAACAAACGGAAAATGTTATTATACTTTAAGACCGCGGATTGCACCAAATAGCAAATGAAACAGCACCACGGATACAGAATTTGATCAAAGAAAGCCTTAGTGCGGAATGTACATTACAATTCAGTGATTATGTTGCAAGCTTGAAAGTCTGGGTTTCGGTTCAGCATCTCCAGATGGGTTTTGGGTGCCTGGGGATGCAGGGAGTTGTAGTTCAGCAACAGCTGGAGAGACACGAAGTCCTTAAGAAGGAGAGGAAGCGAGATATCGATTGAAAGGGATTATGAAAGTATTTTCATACCGGTGAGAAAGCTTTATGGAACACAGAGTCCCCAATACCATGTCCTTTCCTACACAAAGTATATCCCGAAATATATAGGGTTACGAGATGTATAGCTGAGGCCAACAGCTGCTTCCTGAATAGTTTTACCAGGATTCTTCTTGCTATGAGTAAGTCACTGGGTAAAGATAGCTCAGTCGTGACCAGGCTCAAATAGGCAGCAAGTGCCTTCACCTTACATTGGGGAAACAGCACATAATATAGATAATAATATAGATAATAATATAGATAATAATATAGATAAAACAGTACAGGCCTTAAGGGTCAGGGCACACAGGCAGATTCGGGGAGATTAATTTCCTCTTCTTCGGGCGACTAATCTCCCCATAACTGCCTTCCCGTCGGTTAAAATGAAAATCGCCGGCAGGATGGCACTCGGAGCGAATAGTTTTCCGAAGTCGTCCGAAGTTTCCTTGTGAGGCAATTTTCGGACGACTTCGGCAAACGAAACGCTCCAAGTGCCACCCTGCCGGCGATTTTCATTTTAGCCGGCAGGAGGCAGTTCAGGGGAGATTAGTCGCCCGAAGAAGAGGAGATTTGTCGATGGGTGACTAATCTTCCCAAATCTGCCTGTGTGTCCTGACCCGAAGGGAGATAAAGCTCTTAGATTGGTGAGGTAGATTTTGTTATTAAAACGGGAATGAGCACCAAACGGAAAGCAGCCGTCTCTCTCTCTCTGGCGCAAATTCACTAAGCGCCGAACGCTAGCGTTAATTCGCTAGCGTTTGGCATTTTCGTTACTGCGCAAATTCACTAACGAACGCTGGCGTCGTTTCGCTAGTGTTACTTCGCACCCTTACGCCAGGCGAATTTTCACTAGCGACGTAACTACGCAAATTCACTAACTTTGCAATGCAAATTAACCATCGCTAGCGAAACTTCGCTTGGCAAATTGACGCTAGCGCAACTTCGCAAACTAACGCTACCCCTGTGCGCAACTTCGGATTTTAGTGAATTTGCGGAGCGCTGGCGAAAATACGCCTGGTGAATTGCGGCAAAGTGTGGCGAAGTTGCGCCTGGCGCAACTTCGCATCTTAGTGAATTTGCCCCACTCTCTCTCTCTCTCTTGGGGGCAAATTCACTAAGATGCGAAGTTGCGCCAGGCACTTCGGCGCACTTCGCCAGGCGTATTTTCGCCAGCGCTCCGCAAATTCACTAAAATCCGAAGTTGCGCACAGGGGTAGCGTTAGTTTGCAAAGTTGCGCTAGCGTTAATTCGCAAAGCGAAGTTTCGCTAGCGATGGTTAATTTGCATACGGCGAGAAATTCAAATTTCAATGGAGGAACACGTATCAGCACTTCAAATGCCTAGAAAACCTTCAAATCAGCAAATATAAATGTTATTTTGCCCTACACATGTGCCCGCTGTCTAGGTAAGTTGCCATGAGTCAGGAAATGTAGGGGGGAAGGAGGGGAGCCCCAAAAATATTTTCGATCTTTTTCAGCCTATCACCCATCATGTAGAAAACACGCCAGCGTTTTTTGGGACTTAGAAAAAAATTTGACTTTTTTTGGAAACAATCCCTATCTACTCTATTGCGCTTCGCCTGGTCTGAGGTGGCGAAGGAAGTCTAGCGTAAAAGGTAGCGTTCAGTAAAATGCGCAAGTTAGTGAATTTGCGTAGTTACGTCGCTAGCGAAAATTCGCCTGGCGTAAGTGTGCGAAGTAACACTAGCAAATTTACGCCAGCGTTTGTTAGTGAATTTGCGAAATGCCAAACGCTAGCGAATTGAAGCTAGCGTTCGGCGCTTCGGCGCTTAGTGAATTTGCGCCTTGGACTCCCTGAACGCACAAGAGGTAAAATGGAGTTTCAACCCAAAATAAATAAATTTGCCTAAATTGTAATTATAAGTAACTTTCCAATACATTGTAAATATAATTACAGTCTTTGTTTTCACCTTTTCCGGTGGTTTTGACTTTTGGAACAACGTAGCAGGCGGCCGCTGATTAACCGGGCAAAAAAGCCGACTTCTGCTTCATCGTTTCAACAGACAAGAACGAGAAGTTCTAAAAAGAACAGACTGTTCTCAATGGCAATTATATTTGTCGCATTTCAATGGATGTGTATTGAAAAGTTTCCATTCCGGGCAAAATTCTATTTACTGGCTTATATCTCCTTTAAAGGGTGGTTCACCTTGAAGTTAACTTTTAGTATGTTATAGAATAAACAACTTTTCAATTGGTCTTCATAATTTATTTTCTATATAGTTTTTGAATTATTTGCTTTCTACTTCTGACTTTTTCCAGCTTTCAAATAAGGGTCACTGACCCCATCTAAAAACAAATGCTCAGTGAGGCTACAAATCTATTGTTATTGCTACTTTTTATTACTCATCATTCTAATCAGGCCTCTCCTATTCATATTCCAGTCTCTTATTCAAATCAATGCATGGTTGCTAGGGGAATTTGGACCATGGCAACCAGATTGCTGAAACTGAAATCTGGAGAGTTGTTGAATAAAAAGCTAAATATCTAAAAAAAAAAAAAAAACCACAAATAAAAAATGAAAACCAATTGCAAATTGTCTCCGAATCTCATTCGCTACATCACGCTAAAAGTTAATTTAAAGGTGAACAACCCCTTTAATAACGCTCCAGCGCATTCACCCAACTGGACTGGAGCCATGTTATGCATGAGCTTCAATCCGGCTGTGCAACCATCCTAAAATATTATTAAGTGACATCATTATCATTTCAGTTATTGGCTTTGAAGCTGCATCGGATCGGAATTGCAAATGTAAATGAGGCCCGAATATCTGAATATTGCGTTAAAGCCTTTGGTATACATAAGCATCAAAACAAGTGTTCCTTAAAGGAGAAGCAAACCCTAAAGTTAAAGAAACCCGTACCCTGCATAGACCCCCCCTACCTCCTCCCCCCAGCCTAAGTGTTACCCCAGGCAAATGCCCCTAAGTCTTTACTTACCCCTCCGTGCAGATTCTGTCCATCGGAGTTCACGGGCGCCATCTTCTTCTTTTCGTAATTTCCTCTTTCTCGACAACTGCGCATGCGCCGAAACTCAATGAAAATTGCCGAAACGCTGGTCTCATTCCGTAGAAGCGGCTGAAGATGGCGCCCATGAACTCCACTGAGCAAAATCTGCACGGAGGGGTAAATAAAGACTTAACACTTAGGGGTAACACTTAAGGTCATACATTGATAGATCCGCTCGTTTGGCGATGTCGCCAAACGAGCGGATCTCCCTCCGATATGCCCACCTTAAGGTGGTCAATATCGGGCAGATCCGATCGTGGGCCCTAAGGCCCAACGATCGGATCCTAGCATTCGCAAATGGGCGGTCGGATCACGGGACCGCATCAACGAACAGATGCGGCCGCGATCCGACGGGATTTTTAAACCCATCCGATCGAGATCTGGCCGACTTTCGGCCAGATCTCGATCGGGGAAGCCCGTCGGGGGGCCCCATACACAGGCCAATAAGCTGCGACACAGTCTGTCGGCAGCTTTTATCGGCCCGTGTATGGCCACCTTTAGACTGGGGGAAGGAGGGAGGGGGTCTATATAGGGTAAGGGGGAAGGTTTTTTTAACTTTAGGGTTTGCTTCTCCTTTAAAACCAGGGGTGCAAACTCACAGCTCTCAAGGGTAATGGTTTGGCAGAGGCTTCTGGGAGCCAGGTCCGGACTGAGAATTAAAATAGGCCCTGGCATTTCAGGTACACAGAGGCCCAATCAGCTCACATAGAGGCCCAAACAGCCCCCACCAGCCCACTAAATACTGACTTTCTATGGGACCTTATAGCAGCCCCTCAGATTGCCAGTCCGGGCCTGCTGGGAGCTGTAGTTCACAACTATTAGAGGTCAGTAATTTTCACATCTCTGCTTTATGCCAAGTGCATCCTACCCAGCGACTGAAAGGCCCAGTACTATCTATGGCACAACTTAGAACTGCAGGATAAAGCATGGATGTACTTGTATAGAATACATAAAACATGAGTCCTGAATACACAGACAATCTGCTCTTCTTTGCCCTGAATTTGCTGTTTTCTGTCTCGGATTTTCATCCTCATTTCCAAAGGTTGGTTTTGGCATCATAGGTATTTATAAGGATTCCTCCACCTTTTGGCTGCAGCAAGCGGAGACGTTTAGACGTCGGTGTTTAAGGCAAGGGGGCTGCCAGCGTGGAAGGGGTTACTCCTTGGAGACCGACTGTGAAAAAGTTCATAGTTCAGCAGTGACAGATCTAAAAACAGATTCGCGGAGTCCTCCCCTGGCACCGAAGGAAAACTGACACTGCCCCTGTTTAGCAGTAAAACAGAACGGTAAGGGCAGGCGTCTATTGGTAGCACTTGTTTATTCCCTTCTCATTTAAGGGAAAACTAAAGCTACCTAAAAAAAAAAATCCTATAGAACAAAGCATGTTGTCACAATCTTATATGCATATCGAAATGGGTCGAAATTGTAGGGGAAACATACCCTGGTGTTCACCAATTAAAACATACTTAGATATGTTTTCTGTTAGCACAGTATAGAGGCATATCATATTCCATGTACAGAATGTTCCTTCTCTGTAAAGCCGCATTTGTATCCGAGTTATAGGAGCAGCCATGTTTCTTCCCTCCACTGAAGCATTATTATTATTATTATTTTATTATTTTATTAAGCATTCTTCTAAAATTGCCCATAAACGATAAGATCCGCCAATAAGGTCGCCAAACGAGCGGATATTAAAGGAGAACTCAACCCCTACTCGGTCTCTGCTCCCCCCCCTGCATAGGTGATAACACCTATAAGGGCCCGTAATCCTTTACTCGTTTATAGGTGCAGAGTAAGCGCAACGGAGCTCGTGGGCGCCATCTTCCGATTTCTTTGGGAAGGGAACGCCGTATTGGAGCGTGTGCAGTTGGAGCAGTTTTCCAGTTTGCAGCAACTATGAATGCAACATTTATGGAAATTGCCGAAGGGAAGGAAGAGAATCGGAAGTATACCGAATCGCTGGAAGATGTTGCACATGAGCTCCGCTGCACTTACTCTGCACCTTTAGGCGAGTAAAGGATTAGGGGCACTTATAGGGGTTATCACCTATGTGGAGAGAGCAGGGAGGGGGGAATATGTAAGGTTCTGGCAGGCCCGGACTGGCAATCTGTGGGTTCTGGCAAATGCCAGAGGGGCTGCTATAAAGTCCCATATAAAGTCAGTATTTAGTGGGCTGGTGGGGACTGTTTGGGCCTCTATGTGGGCTGATTGGGCCTCTGTGTACCTGAAATGCCAGGACCTATTTTAATTCTCAGTCCGGACCTGGGTTCTGGGACCATGTAGGGTTCTGGTTAGGGGTTTTTATTTGTGTGGGGGGGTGGAGTTCTCCTTTAACCCAATATGCCCACGAAATGCAGGGTGATATCGGGTTAATGTGATCGTTCAGCCCTAGGGCCAAATGATCGGATTACAACAAAGGAAATGAATGGACGAGGACCACATTAACTATCTGATGCCTAGAAAAATCAAACCTCCCCGATTTTTGGCATAGATCTGGGAGACCCGTCGGAACACCCCGTACACGGGCAGATAAGCTGCCGAATTGGTCTAAAGGGCTGATATCCGCAGCTTCAGCTGTATGGCTCATCATTATAGCAGTCTATGGAGAACAGCCCAGCACAATCAGCAATATCACTGTCTTATAATAAAAGTATAAATAAAAGCATTGTGCTGTGTGCAAATAAATCACTGCCTCTCCTGTATATGCATATAATAGGTTGTGACAACATGCTGTTTGTTAGCAAAGTTGTGCTTCTTTACTTAAGAATCAAAAATGCTGGCTGATTCTGTGGGCACAATTGTAAACAGTGTGTAACAGTATAACAGTCGGGAGACTCCTGGTGGGCCCATCAGCTCTTATTCTTACCATAGAGCTGTGCAGTATATATATATATACTGTATATATATATATATATACTGGGCCACAGGCTGACACTAAGATTGACTAGCAGCTCAACAGTGGTACAATGAAGTTTGCTGTAGTAGCTCACAGCACATTGCATAGCAACACATTGTAGGCTTTTCCAGCAACCAAAAAATGAATATACATTAAAAAAAAAACTCAAACTCATCAAGTGTTGCTTCGCCAAAAAAAAAAAAAAAAGGAATAAAATATAAGGAAAAAGAAAAAAACTTAAAAAAAAAGAAAGAGTTGCCTATAAATAAACCTTTTTCCGGATCCATATATACAAAGTTTAAATAATTTAAATATGTTACATCAGCTCTTGCATTTAGACGGTCATGAAAGTGCAGCAGTTTGTACCCCCGGCATCACCAGAGCGGCGGCTCATATCCGTGGCAAGAAATGGGTCAGCGTCATTGTCGGAGAAACCCTGTTGCCTTTTTTTGTCCTTCCATTTTTGCCCAGACCGATGTACATGCCGGGGTATTTCCTGGATTCGTAAGCGTTATAGTTGTTGGGCAGAAGCGTCTCTTTGAATTTGCATTCTTCGTTAAAATGTCTCTGGAAAAACAAGGTGGATTAATTATTAGATGTGGTCGGGTCAATGGAATTTATATGTACATGTATGGGACCTGTTATCCATAATGCTTGGGAACCAGGGGATTCCAGATAATGGTTCTTTCAGTATTTTGGATCTTCATACCTTAAATCTACTAGAAAATCATTTAAACATTAAATAAGCCCACTAGCCTGGTTTTGCTTCTAATAAGGATTAATTATATCTTAGTTGTGATCAAAATGAATCAGTTAATAGTGCTGCTCCAGCAGAATTCTGCACTGAAATCCGTTTCTCAAAAGAGCAAACAGTTATTTAATTTTGAAATCTGACATGGGGCAAGACATATTGTCAGTTTCCCAGCTGCCCCAAGTCATGTGACTTGTGTTCTGATAAACTTCAATCACTCTTTACTGCTGTACTGCAAGTTAGAGTGATATCAACCAGCAGCCAAACAAAAGAACAATGGGAAGGTAACCAGATAGCAGCTCCCTAAAGGTGGCCATACACGGGCCGATAAAAGCTGCCGACAGACCGTGTCGGCAGCTTATTGGCCCGAGTATGGGGGCCCCCGACGAGCTTCCCCGATCGAGATCTGGCCGAAACTCGGCCAGATCTCGATCGGATGGGGTTAAAAATCCCGTCGGATTGCGGCCGCATCTGTTCGTTGATGCGGTCCCGCGATCCGACCGCCCGTTTGTGAGAGCTAGGATCCGATCGTTGGGCCCTAGGGCCCACGATCGGATCTGCCCGATA
>CM076678.1:8534131-8546631 GCA_038501925.1 Xenopus petersii | reverse complement strand
CTGTGTGTTCTGGGATATTATACATGGAATTGGCACTGTATTTATCCTGCCATGTGTTCAGGGGTATTATATATGGAATTGGCACTGTATTTATCTGCTGTGTGTTCTGGGGTATTATACATGGAATTGGCACTGTATTTATCTGCTGTGTGTTCTGGGGTATTACACATGGAATTGACACTGTATTTATCTGCTGTGTGTTCTGGGGTATTATACATGGAATTGACACTGTATATATCCTGCCGTGTGTTCTGGGGTATTATACATGGAATTGGCACTGTATTTATCTGCCATGTGTTCTGGGGTATTATACATGGAATTGGCACTGTATTTATCTGCTGTGTGTTCTGGGGTATTATACATGGAATTGGCACTGTATTTATCCTGCCGTGTTTTCTGGGGTATTATACATGGAATTGGCACTGTATTTATCTGCCATGTGTTTTGAGGTTTTACACATGGAACTAGCCCTGTGTAGAAAAAGTGCCAATTCCATATATAATCCCCCAGAACACACGGCAGGATAAATACAGTGCCAATTCCATGTATAATACCCCAGAACACACGGAAGGATAAATACAGTGCCAATTCCATGTATAATACCCCAGAACACACGGAAGGATAAATACAGAGCCAATTCCATATATAATACCCCAGAACACATGGCAGGGTAAATACAGTGCCAATTCCATATATAATACCCTAGAACACACAGCAGGAAAAATACAGTGCCAATTCCATGTATAATACCCCAGAACACACAGCAGGATAAATACAGTACCAATTCCATATATAATACCCCACAACACACAGCAGGATAAATACAGTACCAATTCCATGTATAATACCCCACAACACACAGCAGGATAAATACAGTGCCAATTCCATGTATAATACCCCACAACACACAGCAGGATAAATACAGTGCCAATTCCATATATAATACCCCAGAACACACAGCAGGATAAATACAGTGCCAATTCCATATATAATGCCCTAGAACACACAGCAGGATAAACACAGTGTCAATTCCATGTATAATACCCCAGAACACACAGCAGGATAAATACAGTGCCAATTCCATGTATAATACCCCAAAACACATGGCAGGATAAATACAGTGTCAATTCCATATATAATACCCCAGAACACACATCAGATAAATACAGCGCCAATTCCATGTATAATACCCCAGAACACATGGCAGATAAATACAGTGCCAATTCCATGTATAATACCCCAGAACACACGGCAGGATAAATACAGTGTCAATTCCATGTATAATACCCCAGAACACACAGAAGGATAAATACAGTGCCAATTCCATGTATAATACCCCAGAACACACAGCAGATAAATACAGCGCCAATTACATGTATAATACCCCAGAACACACAGCAGGGTAAATACAGTGCCAATTCCATATTTAATACCCCAGAACACACAGCAGGATAAATACAGTGACAATTCCATATATAATACCCCAGAACACATGGCAGATAAATACAGTGCCAATTCCATGTATAATACCCCAGAACACACAGCAGCATAAATACAGTGCTAATTCCACGTATAATACCCCAGAACACACAGCAGGATAAATACAGAGCCAATTCCATGTATAATACCCCAGAACACATGGCAGGATAAATACAGTGCCAATTCCATATATAATACCCCAGAACACATGGCAGGATAAATACAGAGCCAATTCCATATATAATACCCCAGAACACACAGCAGGATAAATACAGTGACAATTCCATATATAATACCCCAGAACACACAGCAGGATAAATACTGTACTATAATTTAGAACATCCAGCTTGGCAGCCAAAGACTGTTGTTGGGGGTGAGAAAATTGTTGTTTAACTACATCTGAAGGGTGAATTTTTGAACTGATCTAGACACTATGGCAGTTCATGCATCAACAGGCATCTATATAATCTTTCATGTTGTCTGATAAAAGGACTCCCCGTGCTCCGCTGAACGCCAGCCCCATGCCTTGTTTTTGTTTGATGCTTTTCTTTTTATACTTAAAAGTGGGAGTATGGACAATTGTATTGCATCTTAAACCCCATTACTGCAGGATATTATTGCAGCGCTGGGGTTATTAATGAGTGCAACTCCTGGCTACATTAAGCAGCTGGAAATATGATGAGCATCAGGGCTGTTCTTAGTTATGGTCCCATGTGTGGCCCGGGGACTGAGTAGCTGTAACTACTTTTAGCATCCAAAGTCTGCAAGGGGATGTTGGGAGTTGGAGTTGTAACTGAAGGATACAGGTTGGACAGAGTTGATATTCAATCTTACTCGTGCCTTACAAAACACCTACTTCCATAGCTGAAGTCCCTTTCCCTGGTGCCATTTTTCCTTACTTTACAGAGTAGGGTTTATTTACTAATATACAGTAGGTGCTAAATTGCATGGGGTTAAGACACAAGAAGATGCTTTTCCTGCTGGGCATACAGTATGAAATCTTTTTCGTGCCGGAGGGATGCCACATTTTTTGGACACTACTGTCAGTTATCTTTTCTGAACCTGCTGGTACAATCAGTCTTTCTTTACCCTTATCTCTGAGGGGATATATAGGGGTAGGTAGGTATTTCTGCAGCACCTGATCTTGCTTTGGTATTGCTTTATCAAATTAACGCTTTACTTTTGCTGCTGTTTTTTTCCATAAGAAGTAAACTAGGGATGCACAAAAATGGCCCTTTTGTATAAAATAAAAGAAATAGTCCCTGGTATGGGATCTATTATCTGGAATGCTTGGGGCATGGGGTTTTCTGAATAAGAGATCTTTCTATAATGTGGATCACCATACCGCCATAAAACCACACAAAACACCAGTGAATTTTGAACAGCAAGCAGGATAGAGATGTATATATGGAATTGGCACTGTATTTATCCTGCTGTGTGTTCTGGGGTATTATATATGGAATTGGCACTGTATTTATCCTGCTGTGTGTTCTGGGGTATTATATATGGAATTGGCACTGTATTTATCCTGCCATGTGTTCTGGGGTATTATACATGGAATTGGCACTGTATTTATCCTGCCATGTGATCTGGGGTATTATATATGGAATTGGCACTGCATTTATCCTGCCATGTGATCTGGGGTATTATATATGGGATTGGCACTGTATTTATCCTGCTACGTGTTCTGGGGTATTATATATGGAATTGGCACTGTATTTATCCTGCTACGTGTTCTGGGGTATTATATATGGAATTGGCACTGTATTTATCCTGCCATGTGATCTGGGGTATTATACATGGAATTGGCACTGCATTTATCCTGCTGTGTGTTCTGGGGGTATTATACATGGAATTGGCACTGTATTTATCCTGCTGTGAGTTCTGGGGTAATACTGTATATATGGAATTGTCACTGTATGTATCTGCTGTGTGTTCTGGGGTATTATATATAGAATTGGCACTGTATTTATCCTGCCATGTGTTCTGGGGTATTATACATGGAATTGGCACTGTATTTATCCTGCTGTGAGTTCTGGGGTATTATATATGGAATTGGCACTGTATTTATCCTGCTGTGTGTTCTGGGGTATTATATATGGAATTGGCACTGTATTTATCCTGCTGTGAGTTCTGGGGTATTATACATGGAATTGTCACTGTATGTATCTGCTGTGTGTTCTGGGGTATTATATATGGAATTGGCACTGTATTTATCCTGCTGTGAGTTCTGGGGTATTATACATGGAATTGGCACTGTATTTATCTGCTGTGTGTTCTGGGGTATTATATATGGAATTGGCACTGTATTTATCCTGCTGTGTGTTCTGGGGTATTATATATGGAATTGTCACTGTATGTATCTGCTGTGTGTTCTGGGGTATTATATATAGAATTGGCACTGTATTTATCCTGCCATGTGTTCTGGGGTATTATATATGGAATTGGCACTGTATTTATCCTGCTGTGAGTTCTGGGGTATTATATATGGAATTGGCACTGTATTTATCCTGCTGTGTGTTCTGGGGTATTATATATGGAATTGTCACTGTATTTATCCTGCTGTGAGTTCTGGGGTATTATACATGGAATTGTCACTGTATTTATCCTGCCATTAAATCTGGGGGGTTATATATGAATCTTGCCCTGGGAATACTATTAATGAATCTGTGTAGAAAATGTTTAAATAGCCTCTCTAAACACAAAAATCACCCTCTACCTACGCATACCTATAAAACATTTAAAACCCCCACCAGCAAGTATATAGGCATCTTAGTACCAGATACAAGTAAAAAACGACATTCCTATACTATACATGTTAAACATGTAGGTGGATAATAGATCACATATATGCACTATGTTTTATTTCAAAGCTGGGACAAAGTCATCCTAATTGGGAATATTTTGGGTAAAGGATAAACTTCTGTATAGGGTATTAAACCCAGGGTGTTAATCACAGCTCCCACTGAGTTATCCAAATAAATACAGGGAACCCAGAAGCACCGAGATCCCACTATTTCAAATTAAGGATTATTGTACAGACAAGAAAAGACTGCAGCTTCCCTGACACTAATCCATATGCAGCTCCTGCCCTTGGCTTGCCAAGCATAACTAGCTCCGCATGAAGGGTCACGTCCCTGTCACAACTTTATTTATCTCCCGCCCCCGCGTTAAAATGCGGCTTTTAAGATTCATTTTGGGGGCAACGACGGTCAGCGGAGAAGCGGTTAAAAATATCGTGGCTATTAATGAAAGGACATGCCACGTGTGAAATGACATATACTATTGGGCTAAGATTTCAGAGCTCTATAGATTGATCGTTACGTGAAAATGAGCAGCTCATTGGGAAATTGCCGGGGTAAGCTGACCTTCCCGTTGCAGGCAATGTCACTATTTCTCCATTAATATGACGTACGAGTATGAGCGTGCGAGCAAAATAATGTAACTGGGGGGGAAAAAAATAGAAATCAATACTTACTGTATCGATTTTCACTGTGCATGCCATTTATCCTTCCGTCCGGCAAAACCTGGATATGAAACCCGATGCCCACATTGCAGTAAAGACGTCGCTGTCTCTTGATGCCCAGCAAATAGTCACTGTCCCGACTCGTATCCTTTTTTTCCCCCATGGACCTGGAAAAGAGGGTCTCCCATCGCCGTTCCACGGTGTCGTTTCTCTGGAAAGACGAAAGCGGCAGGCACTGCACCATGACGGCAGCCGTTCCCAGGAGCAGGATTGGCACCAGGGCCGATGGAACAGTCATCCCGATCAACGTGGGCACACGTGGTTTAAGGAGTCAATTGCTCTAAAAATACCTCCAACTCCACTTATACTTAGATCAAAGTAAGCAACTGCTTAGCTCCCAGAGGAGGTGTGGTTTGCTCTCTTAGCTTGCATGGAGGCTTCTCTAAAAGGGGCTTGACTCAAGCAAAGTTTATTCGAACTTGATCTCAACTTGTCGTTAACTTGCCGTGGACTTGTCTGAAGTGTTGATCTTCCCCAACAGCTCAGCCATAGCACTTTACCCCTGTCCACGATATTTATATCCATCTGCTTCTTCCTACCTATTACATCACCAGCTCCTGCTCATCTCCAAGCACAAACTGTCAGCTCAGACACCACACTGAAAGAATGAAGAGGAGTGTTTGGGGATCACTAGTCTTTTCAGCCTGCTACATATACAGCCCTCCTTGCAGGTCACCCACGTGCACAATCTCCGAGATCTCTATCTCGATAAATAAAAGTTTTCAACTGAAGCCGAATGAAACTGAAAACAAGGACCGTCCTAAAGTTCTTCGATGCACAATGGGCTGAAAGGCTCATGTTAATAAACACTTTTTTTCTGAGATCTCTATCTCGATAAATAAAAGTTTTAAACAGAAGCCAAATGAAACTGAAAACACTACAGTTCTTATCCCAGAAACAAATAGGCATCTTAAATGAATAATAAACTGACTATCCCCTTCCTAAATACAATGTAATTTGTAGAACTTGGATGCACAATGGGCTGAAAGGCTCATGTTAATAAACACTTTTTTTCTGAGATCTCGATCAATAAAAGTTTTAAACTGAAGCCGAATGAAACTGAAAACAAGGACCATCCTAAAGTTCTTATCCCAGAAAAAAAGGGCATCTTAAATGAAAAGGAAACTGACTATCCCCTTCCTAAATACAATGTAATATGTAGAACTTGGATGCACAATGGGCTGAAGGGGTTCCGCCAGAGCAGATCAGGAAACCTTTAAAAGTGTCTAAGAAACAATTTCACTTTATTACAAGAAGGAGAAATCTAAAACTTTTTTTAGCTCAGACTGAATCCACAAGGAGCCACTTTCTGCTGGAACAAACGGACCTGCCCTGAGGATAACTACTGCCCTGTCTATAGGTGTGAAAAGCAACGAGCTACCCCCATCCTTAGCAAACACAACATTCAGATTTCTAGCTGTGCAATCCACAATGCCCTGGTGCGACAGCCTCTTCTTTTTTTTTTTTTTTTATATATATATTTTTTATTTAATAGAAATTTTTCATAGATAAGGTAATTAAGAAATAGAAAAAAGATAAAAATTGGTAAAAAGTAGATTAAGAGCAAATAGGACAATTTCAGCAATGTACAATACAAATTAAAGTGTACAATATTCACAGGCAACCAGAGGCTTTAACAGTTATAACAACATGGTGCTGCTAAAATACTGTTGCTAAAAGAAGATATATGGGGGCAAATTCACCAGGAGCAACTTCGCCGCACTTCACCAGGCGTATTTTCGCCAGCGCTCCGCAAATTCACTAAAATCCGAAGTTGCGCACAGGGGTGGCGTAAGGTTGCGAAGTTGCGCTAGCGTTGATTCGTTATGTAAAGCCAAGTTACGCTAGCGAAGGCTAATTTGCATACGGCGCGAAATTCAAATTTCAATGGAGGAACACGTATCAGCACTACAAATGCCTAGAAAACCTTCAAATCAGCAAATAAAAATGTTATTTTGCCCTACACATGTGCCCACTGTCTAGGTAAGTTGCCATGAGTCAGGAAATGTAGGGGGGAAGGAGGGGAGCCCCAAAAATATTTTCGATCTTTTTCAGCCTATCACCCATCATGTAGAAAACACACCAGCGTTTTTTGGGACTTAGAAAAAATTTAGACTTTTTTTGAAACAATCCCTATCTACTCTATTGCGCTTCGCCAGGTCTGAGGTGGCGAAGGAAGTCTAGCGTAAAAGGTAGCGTTCAGTACACTGCGCAAGTTAGTGAATTTGCGTAGTTACGTCGCTAGCGAAAATTCGCCTGGCGTAAGGGTGCGAAGTAACACTAGCGAAACTACGCCAGCGTTCGTTAGTGAATTTGCGCAGTAACGAAAAATGCCATTAACGCTAGCGTTCGTCGCTTCGTCGCTTAGTGAATTTGCGCCATGGTATCTAAACAAACCCCCTCTTCTTTTTTTTACTGCTGTGATACTTCTGCCTCCACTTTTCCACCAGGTTTATGGTAAATGGTAAACCCTGCACCTTTTTACCTTGTGCCACACAAATTACTGTTAAAAGGGACCTGAAATAATTATGGAACGGCTTTCAAAACAGATAGAATATTTTAGTTTTTGTCCTGTAAAATACTTCTCTCTCCTAGATATATATATTATTATTTATTTTTCTAAGACCTGTGAGTACTGATCCTTTTTTGTTTTATATATATATATATATATATATATATATATATATATATATATATATATATATATATATATATATATATATATATATTTATTTTTTGTAAAATAAGGAAACACCGGCTCTTCATGGGTAATGCTAGCAGGAAGAACCTTGCTCGTTTATTGCGGGTGCAACGTTTCGGGTGTAACTCCTTTGTCAAGAGGAAGAACCTTGCTCGTTTATTGCGGGTGCAACGTTTCGGGTGTAACTCCTTTGTCAAGAGGAAGAACCTTGCTCGTTTATTGCGGGTGCAACGTTTCGGGCGTAACCCCTTTGTCAAGAGAAAGAACCTTGCTCGTTTATTGCGGGTGCAACGTTTCGGGCGTAACCCCTTTGTCTTGACACCCATGATGTGCCGGTGTTTCCTTCTTTTACGCTGAATTTGAGGCTGCCAGTTCCTCTATCGCCGAGCACCTGGGATTCGCAGTTATTCGGACGGCCAGGGTGTACGAGGGTAATTCCCCTTTTTTCCATTGTATTTATTTTTTGAACAGTATTTTTTCAGAAAGCTAAAGAACACATGATCCTAATATGCTCATAGGAATAGCAAATGACATGCAAATATCAGAATTATGTTTTCACCCCTATAGATCTGTGCAGTGGCATAACTCAAAATGCTGGGGTCCCCCCCCCTGCAAAAATAACTTCGGGGGGAGGGCAATGTAGAACCTCAGTCAGTCCCCCCTGCTGCAAAGTTTAAGTTGCAGAAAGGGCTGTGGAACTACAACAAATCCTGCAGCCGTGGGCTCAGGTTCGGGATCGTTTATGTCATTTTACCCACATATTCAGGTGCTCTAAAGATGGATGCAGCGTAGAGTGCAAATTGGCGCAATTCAATAAGGTACTTGTGTTTGAATTGGAGCAGTTGCAGTGTGTATCCAATTACTAGGGATGCACCGAATCCACTATTTGGCATTCCGCTTAATCCCTGAATCGTTCATGAAAGATTCGGCTAAATACCGAAACTCCTAATTTACATATGCAAATTAGGATTTGAATTTGTTTCGGCTAGAAATATTCGTCTGAATTCTGCTGAAAAAGGCAGAATCCTGGTCGAATCCCGAACCGAATCCTGGATTTAGTGCATCTCCAGTACTTACTCTGCAGTTATATGGGAAAAAGCTGCATTATGGGTAATTTGCATCCAAAATTGCACTTTGCACTTGCATTCATAAATGACCCCTGATGACTATTGCTCAATGAAGCTAGGAGGTCCAACCTTTAGGCAGGGTCCCTGTTAGTATATTTAAAACATCAGATAGGGTTACTCTTCAAATATTATAATGGCCTTCAAGCTGGGATTCCAGGAGTAAATAGCAATTGTCTCCAAATTCCACCCTAACTGTCCTTCAAGTTGGGACTCCTTGCTATTACTATTAGAAGAAGCAATATACTGTAAATAGCTGTTCAGTAGAGCTAAGTCCATCTAAGTAAGTATTTGTTGGGCAGTGGTGGTATCTTAGGATTGAGAGTTCAAATTCTTCCTGTGTTCTTATCAGTAATTAGTGTCAGACTGGGTCTGCTAGGTCCCACCAGAGAACCTGAAATCCTGGGCCCCCTCTCACTGCAATTAGATATAGATAATGACAAATGGTATTAATTGTTATATAGGCCAGTGGTGGGGAAAAAGTATGAACTTGTAGAAATTATTTTAGGGTCAGGCCACACAGGGCATTTTGGGGAGATTTGGTCGCCTGGCGACTAATCGCCTCGTTTTTGCGGATCTCCCCAAACGCCTTTCCTGAATCTGCTTTGGCTAAAATGAAAAAAATGCCGGCACTAATCACACGCGGCGATTCGTTTTCCGAAGTCGCACAAAGTGCAACTTCAGGCGACTTCGGAAAACGAACCGATGCGTGTGATTAGCACCGGCGTTTTTTTCATTTTAGCCGGCGCAGAGTCAGGGAAGGCGTTTGGGGAGATTGGTCGACCAATGTGGCCTGACCCTTAAGCTGGGTCCACCTGGAGATCCACTGGTACTTTGGTAGCCCAGTCGGACTCTGTAAGTACCACAAATGTGATTAAGCGTCATTTGTTTTTCGACTATTTATCTGTGGCAATGTCCCTCCTGCTGATAAGTGTCCAGAAGCGACACTAGTAAATATTCAGCTACTGTGCAAGGTGAGGTGTGATCTGGTGTCACAGTGATAAACCAATACGTTAGCGAGGTGACAAATAGCTCTTCTAATCAGCAGCTCTAATCACATATCACCCAAGTAGATAAATATCCCTTGGAGTGAGATATGCAGCAGATCTCGGAAAATGAATAAACAATTACCAATTATTGACCCAATGCAGATATAATGGCTAAATACTTTGCTTAGATCAACTTTAATCATTATCGCCTGCCTGAGGTCTGTGATCTGTGCGTGTCAGCATCGAGGCTGCGCATTTTATAGAGAGACGTGCTTTTTACAAGTAGGGCTTATTTCGATTTATTTTCCAATGTTTTGACATCATAGATGATGATGTCATACCATTGTCTGCTGCTTGTTTGCACTGATACATGAGTAGAGGCTGCCGTATTCCTTGTCTTGGCTAAGGCAAAAAAGAATATCTTTCACCATTTGTTTAGACTACTGCCACACGGGGCTAAACGCATACCGAGAATCACCCCTCTGCTGGTCTCAGTCTTTCCCTCCTGACTGAACCTGGAGCGACTTCTCGGCTACATTGCCAAATCCATATAAAATATCTTCCAGAACACCTTGCAGGATAATTTGTATTGGCAGTTTGCAGGATAACAGTAGTGCCGGTTTCATAAATAACACCCCAGAACTCATGGCAGAATAAATACAGTGGCAATTCCATATATAATAACCAGTGGCGGAACTACCGGGGGAGCAGGGGGTGCGAGCGGGCCAGGCCCCCCCCCGCAGCCAGTGCGCCACTGAAAATGCAGGACGTATGGAGGGGGCGGGGCCCGACTGCGAGTCATGCACCAGGGCCCGGGCCCGCCCCCCTCTAGTTACGCTATTGATAATAACCCCAGAACACACGGCAGGATAAATACAGTGTCAATTCCATATATAATACCCCACAACACACAGCAGATAAATACAGAGCCAATTCCATATATAATACCCCAGAACACATGGCAGGAGAAATACAGTGTTAATTCCATATATAATACCCCAGAACACACAGCAGGATAAATACAGAGCCAATTCCATATATAATACCCCAGAACACACGGCAGGATAAATACAGTGCCAATTCCATATATAATACCCCAGAACACACGGCAGGATAAATACAGAGCCAATTCCATGTATAATACCCCAGAACACACAGCAGATAAATACAGTGCCAATTCCATATATAATACCCCAGAACACACAGCAGATAAATACAGGGCCAATTCCATGTATAATACCCCAGAACACATGGCAGATAAATACAGTGCCAATTCCATATATAATACCCCAGAACACACGGCAGGATAAATACAGAGCCAATTCCATGTATAATACCCCAGAACACACAGCAGATAAATACAGTGCCAATTCCATATATAATACCCCAGAACACACAGCAGATAAATACAGGGCCAATTCCATATATAATACCCCAGAACACACAGCAGATAAATACAGGGCCAATTCCATGTATAATACCCCAGAACACATGGCAGGATAAATACAGAGCCAATTCCATGTATAATACCCCAGAACACATGGCAGATAAATACAGTGTCAATTCCATATATAATACCCCAGAACACACAGCAGATAAATACAGTGTCAATTCCATATATAATACCCCAGAACACATGGCAGATAAATACAGTGTCAATTCCATGTATAATACCCCAGAACACACAGCAGATAAATACAGTGTCAATTCCATATATAATACCCCAGAACACATGGCAGATAAATACAGTGTCAATTCCATGTATAATACCCCAGAACACACAGCAGATAAATACAGTGTCAATTCCATATGTAATACCCCAGAACACATGGCAGATAAATACAGTGCCAATTCCATGTATAATACCCCAGAACACACGGCAGATAAATACAGTGTCAATTCCATATATAATACCCCAGAACACACGGCAGATAAATACAGTGTCAATTCCATATATATTACCCCAGAACACACGGCAGGATAAATACAGTGTCAATTCCATATATAATACCCCAGAACACACGGCAGGATAAATACAGTGTCAATTCCATATATAATACCCCAGAACACACGGCAGATAAATACAGTACCAATTCCATATATAATACTCCAGAACACACGGCAGATAAATACAGTACCAATTCCATATATAATACCCCAGAACACACGGCAGATAAATACAGTACCAATTCCATATATAATACCCCAGAACACACGGCAGATAAATACAGTGTCAATTCCATATATAATACCCCAGAACACACGGCAGGATAAATACAGTGTCAATTCCATATATAATACCCCAGAACACACGGCAGGATAAATACAGTGTCAATTCCATATATAATACCCCAGAACACACGGCAGATAAATACAGTACCAATTCCATATATAATACTCCAGAACACACGGCAGATAAATACAGTACCAATTCCATATATAATACCCCAGAACACACGGCAGATAAATACAGTGCCAATTCCATATATAATACTCCAGAACACACGGCAGATAAATACAGTGCCAATTCCATATATAATACCCCAGAACACATGGCAGATAAATACAGAGCCAATTCCATATATAATACTCCAGAACACACGGCAGATAAATACAGTGCCAATTCCATATATAATGCTCCAGAACACATGGCAGATAAATACAGAGCCAATTCCATATAT
>CM076678.1:8516631-8529131 GCA_038501925.1 Xenopus petersii | reverse complement strand
ACTGTGGGATAGCAGGTATAGTAGGGAGAGATTGTGCCTATAGTAACAGTGGATAATAGTCTCTGGGAAGGGAGTGTGACTGTGGGATAGCAGGTATAGTAGGGAGAGATGGTGTCTATAGTAACAGTGGATAATAGTCTCTTGGAAGGGAGTGTGACTGTGGGATAGCAGGTATAGTAGGGAGAGATGGTGTCTATAGTAACAGTGGGATAATAGTCTCTGGGAAGGGAGTGTGACTGTGGGATAGCAGGTATAGTAGGGAGAGATGGTGTCTATAGTAACAGTGGATAAAAGTCTCTGGGAAGGGAGTGTGACTGTGGGATAGCAGGTATAGTAGGGAGAGATTGTGCCTATAGTAACAGTGGATAATAGTCTCTGGGAAGGGAGTGTGACTGTGGGATAGCAGGTATAGTAGGGAGAGATGGTGCCTATAGTAACAGTGGATAATAGTCTCTGGGAAGGGAGTGTGACTGTGGGATAGCAGGTATAGTAGGGAGAGATGGTGTCTATAGTAACAGTGGATAATAGTCTCTTGGAAGGGAGTGTGACTGTGGGATAGCAGGTATAGTAGGGAGAGATGGTGTCTATAGTAACAGTGGATAATAGTCTCTTGGAAGGGAGTGTGACTGTGGGATAGCAGGTATAGTAGGGAGAGATGGTGCCTATAGTAACAGTGGATAATAGTCTCTGGGAAGGGAGTGTGACTGTGGGATAGCAGGTATAGTAGGGAGAGATGTGTCTATAGTAACAGTGGGATAATAGTCTCTGGGAAGGGAGTGTGACTGTGGTATAGCAGGTATAGTAGGGAGAGATGGTGCCTATAGTAACAGTGGGATAATAGTCTCTGGGAAGGGAGTGTGACTGTGGGATAGCAGGTATAGTAGGGAGAGATGGT
Organism: Xenopus petersii; assembly: GCA_038501925.1. NCBI lineage: Eukaryota > Metazoa > Chordata > Amphibia > Anura > Pipidae > Xenopus > Xenopus petersii. Next base: position 8,528,236 of record CM076678.1, on the reverse strand, counting down.
GTCTATAGTAACAGTGGATAAAAGTCTCTGGGAAGGGAGTGTGACTGTGGGATAGCAGGTATAGTAGGGAGAGATGGTGCCTATAGTAACAGTGGATAATAGTCTCTGGGAAGGGAGTGTGACTGTGGGATAACAGGTATAGTAGGGAGAGATGGTGTCTATAGTAACAGTGGGATAATAGTCTCTGGGAAGGGAGTGTGACTGTGGGATAGCAGGTATAGTAGGGAGAGATGGTGTCTATAGTAACAGTGGATAATAGTCTCTGGGAAGGGAGTGTGACTGTGGGATAGCAGGTATAGTAGGGAGAGATTGTGCCTATAGTAACAGTGGATAATAGTCTCTGGGAAGGGAGTGTGACTGTGGGATAGCAGGTATAGTAGGGAGAGATGGTGTCTATAGTAACAGTGGATAATAGTCTCTTGGAAGGGAGTGTGACTGTGGGATAGCAGGTATAGTAGGGAGAGATGGTGTCTATAGTAACAGTGGGATAATAGTCTCTGGGAAGGGAGTGTGACTGTGGGATAGCAGGTATAGTAGGGAGAGATGTGTCTATAGTAACAGTGGATAATAGTCTCTGGGAAGGGAGTGTGACTGTGGGATAGCAGGTATAGTAGGGAGAGATGTGTCTATAGTAACAGTGGATAATAGTCTCTGGGAAGGGAGTGTGACTGTGGGATAGCAGGTATAGTAGGGAGAGATGGTGCCTATAGTAACAGTGGGATAATAGTCTCTGGGAAGGGAGTGTGACTGTGGGATAGCAGGTATAGTAGGGAGAGATGTGTCTATAGTAACAGTGGATAATAGTCTCTGGGAAGGGAGTGTGACTGTGGGATAGCAGGTATAGTAGGGAGAGATTGTGCCTATAGTAACAGTGGATAATAGTCTCTGGGAAGGGAGTGTGACTGTGGGATAGCAGGTATAGTAGGGAGAGATGGTGTCTATAGTAACAGTGGATAATAGTCTCTTGGAAGGGAGTGTGACTGTGGGATAGCAGGTATAGTAGGGGGAGATGGTGTCTATAGTAACAGTGGGATAATAGTCTCTGGGAAGGGAGTGTGACTGTGGGATAGCAGGTATAGTAGGGAGAGATGTGTCTATAGTAACAGTGGATAATAGTCTCTGGGAAGGGAGTGTGACTGTGGGATAGCAGGTATAGTAGGGAGAGATGTGTCTATAGTAACAGTGGATAATAGTCTCTGGGAAGGGAGTGTGACTGTGGGATAGCAGGTATAGTAGGGAGAGATGGTGTCTATAGTAACAGTGGATAAAAGTCTCTGGGAAGGGAGTGTGACTGTGGGATAGCAGGTATAGTAGGGAGAGATTGTGCCTATAGTAACAGTGGATAATAGTCTCTGGGAAGGGAGTGTGACTGTGGGATAGCAGGTATAGTAGGGAGAGATGGTGCCTATAGTAACAGTGGATAATAGTCTCTGGGAAGGGAGTGTGACTGTGGGATAGCAGGTATAGTAGGGAGAGATGGTGTCTATAGTAACAGTGGATAATAGTCTCTTGGAAGGGAGTGTGACTGTGGGATAGCAGGTATAGTAGGGAGAGATGGTGTCTATAGTAACAGTGGATAATAGTCTCTTGGAAGGGAGTGTGACTGTGGGATAGCAGGTATAGTAGGGAGAGATGGTGCCTATAGTAACAGTGGATAATAGTCTCTGGGAAGGGAGTGTGACTGTGGGATAGCAGGTATAGTAGGGAGAGATGTGTCTATAGTAACAGTGGGATAATAGTCTCTGGGAAGGGAGTGTGACTGTGGGATAGCAGGTATAGTAGGGAGAGATGGTGCCTATAGTAACAGTGGATAATAGTCTCTGGGAAGGGAGTGTGACTGTGGGATAGCAGGTATAGTAGGGAGAGATGGTGCCTATAGTAACAGTGGATAATAGTCTCTTGGAAGGGAGTGTGACTGTGGGATAGCAGGTATAGTAGGGAGAGATGGTGTCTATAGTAACAGTGGGATAATAGTCTCTGGGAAGGGAGTGTGACCAGGGCTGGTCCTATCAAATGTGGGGCCCAATTGGGACCATGTTGGCGGGGCCCCTAGACAAAATGTTGCTGGCTACTGACACAGCAAGTATTTAGGACAATAAGGGCATACAGGCACAAAATAGAAAGGAAAGGGGCAGTGCGGGGCCCCCAGAGTTGCGGGGCCCAATTGGTCCAATTGGCCTAAGGCCGGCCCTGAGTGTGACTGTGGGATAGCAGGTATAGTAGGGAGAGATGGTGTCTATAGTAACAGTGGATAAAAGTCTCTGGGAAGGGAGTGTGACTGTGGGATAACAGGTATAGTAGGGAGAGATGGTGTCTATAGTAACAGTGGATAATAGTCTCTGGGAAGGGAGTGTGACTGTGGGATAGCAGGTATAGTAGGGAGAGATGGTGCCTATAGTAACAGTGGATAATAGTATCTGGGAAGGGAATGTGACTGTGGGATAGCAGGTATAGTAGGGAGAGATGGTGCCTATAGTAACAGTGGATAATAGTCTCTGGGAAGGGAGTGTGACTGTGGGATAGCAGGTATAGTAGGGAGAGATGGTGTCTATAGTAACAATGGATAATAATCTCTGGGAAGGGAGTGTGACTGTGGGATAGCAGGTATAGTAGGGAGAGATGGTGCCTATAGTAACAGTGGGATAATAGTCTCTGGGAAGGGAGTGTGACTGTGGGATAGCAGGTATAGTAGGGAGAGATTGTGCCTATAGTAACAGTGGATAATAGTCTCTGGGAAGGGAGTGTGACTGTGGGATAGCAGGTATAGTAGGGAGAGATGGTGCCTATAGTAACAGTGGATAATAGTCTCTGGGAAGGGAGTGTGACTGTGGGATAGCAGGTATAGTAGGGAGAGATGGTGTCTATAGTAACAGTGGATAATAGTCTCTTGGAAGGGAGTGTGACTGTGGGATAGCAGGTATAGTAGGGAGAGATGGTGTCTATAGTAACAGTGGATAATAGTCTCTTGGAAGGGAGTGTGACTGTGGGATAGCAGGTATAGTAGGGAGAGATGGTGCCTATAGTAACAGTGGATAATAGTCTCTGGGAAGGGAGTGTGACTGTGGGATAGCAGGTATAGTAGGGAGAGATGTGTCTATAGTAACAGTGGGATAATAGTCTCTGGGAAGGGAGTGTGACTGTGGTATAGCAGGTATAGTAGGGAGAGATGGTGCCTATAGTAACAGTGGGATAATAGTCTCTGGGAAGGGAGTGTGACTGTGGGATAGCAGGTATAGTAGGGAGAGATGGTGTCTATAGTAACAGTGGATAAAAGTCTCTGGGAAGGGAGTGTGACTGTGGGATAGCAGGTATAGTAGGGAGAGATGGTGCCTATAGTAACAGTGGATAATAGTCTCTGGGAAGGGAGTGTGACTGTGGGATAACAGGTATAGTAGGGAGAGATGGTGTCTATAGTAACAGTGGGATAATAGTCTCTGGGAAGGGAGTGTGACTGTGGGATAGCAGGTATAGTAGGGAGAGATGGTGTCTATAGTAACAGTGGATAATAGTCTCTGGGAAGGGAGTGTGACTGTGGGATAGCAGGTATAGTAGGGAGAGATTGTGCCTATAGTAACAGTGGATAATAGTCTCTGGGAAGGGAGTGTGACTGTGGGATAGCAGGTATAGTAGGGAGAGATGGTGTCTATAGTAACAGTGGATAATAGTCTCTTGGAAGGGAGTGTGACTGTGGGATAGCAGGTATAGTAGGGAGAGATGGTGTCTATAGTAACAGTGGGATAATAGTCTCTGGGAAGGGAGTGTGACTGTGGGATAGCAGGTATAGTAGGGAGAGATGTGTCTATAGTAACAGTGGATAATAGTCTCTGGGAAGGGAGTGTGACTGTGGGATAGCAGGTATAGTAGGGAGAGATGTGTCTATAGTAACAGTGGATAATAGTCTCTGGGAAGGGAGTGTGACTGTGGGATAGCAGGTATAGTAGGGAGAGATGGTGCCTATAGTAACAGTGGGATAATAGTCTCTGGGAAGGGAGTGTGACTGTGGGATAGCAGGTATAGTAGGGAGAGATGTGTCTATAGTAACAGTGGATAATAGTCTCTGGGAAGGGAGTGTGACTGTGGGATAGCAGGTATAGTAGGGAGAGATTGTGCCTATAGTAACAGTGGATAATAGTCTCTGGGAAGGGAGTGTGACTGTGGGATAGCAGGTATAGTAGGGAGAGATGGTGTCTATAGTAACAGTGGATAATAGTCTCTTGGAAGGGAGTGTGACTGTGGGATAGCAGGTATAGTAGGGGGAGATGGTGTCTATAGTAACAGTGGGATAATAGTCTCTGGGAAGGGAGTGTGACTGTGGGATAGCAGGTATAGTAGGGAGAGATGTGTCTATAGTAACAGTGGATAATAGTCTCTGGGAAGGGAGTGTGACTGTGGGATAGCAGGTATAGTAGGGAGAGATGTGTCTATAGTAACAGTGGATAATAGTCTCTGGGAAGGGAGTGTGACTGTGGGATAGCAGGTATAGTAGGGAGAGATGGTGTCTATAGTAACAGTGGATAAAAGTCTCTGGGAAGGGAGTGTGACTGTGGGATAGCAGGTATAGTAGGGAGAGATTGTGCCTATAGTAACAGTGGATAATAGTCTCTGGGAAGGGAGTGTGACTGTGGGATAGCAGGTATAGTAGGGAGAGATGGTGCCTATAGTAACAGTGGATAATAGTCTCTGGGAAGGGAGTGTGACTGTGGGATAGCAGGTATAGTAGGGAGAGATGGTGTCTATAGTAACAGTGGATAATAGTCTCTTGGAAGGGAGTGTGACTGTGGGATAGCAGGTATAGTAGGGAGAGATGGTGTCTATAGTAACAGTGGATAATAGTCTCTTGGAAGGGAGTGTGACTGTGGGATAGCAGGTATAGTAGGGAGAGATGGTGCCTATAGTAACAGTGGATAATAGTCTCTGGGAAGGGAGTGTGACTGTGGGATAGCAGGTATAGTAGGGAGAGATGTGTCTATAGTAACAGTGGGATAATAGTCTCTGGGAAGGGAGTGTGACTGTGGGATAGCAGGTATAGTAGGGAGAGATGGTGCCTATAGTAACAGTGGATAATAGTCTCTGGGAAGGGAGTGTGACTGTGGGATAGCAGGTATAGTAGGGAGAGATGGTGCCTATAGTAACAGTGGATAATAGTCTCTTGGAAGGGAGTGTGACTGTGGGATAGCAGGTATAGTAGGGAGAGATGGTGTCTATAGTAACAGTGGGATAATAGTCTCTGGGAAGGGAGTGTGACCAGGGCTGGTCCTATCAAATGTGGGGCCCAATTGGGACCATGTTGGCGGGGCCCCTAGACAAAATGTTGCTGGCTACTGACACAGCAAGTATTTAGGACAATAAGGGCATACAGGCACAAAATAGAAAGGAAAGGGGCAGTGCGGGGCCCCCAGAGTTGCGGGGCCCAATTGGTCCAATTGGCCTAAGGCCGGCCCTGAGTGTGACTGTGGGATAGCAGGTATAGTAGGGAGAGATGGTGTCTATAGTAACAGTGGATAAAAGTCTCTGGGAAGGGAGTGTGACTGTGGGATAACAGGTATAGTAGGGAGAGATGGTGTCTATAGTAACAGTGGATAATAGTCTCTGGGAAGGGAGTGTGACTGTGGGATAGCAGGTATAGTAGGGAGAGATGGTGCCTATAGTAACAGTGGATAATAGTATCTGGGAAGGGAATGTGACTGTGGGATAGCAGGTATAGTAGGGAGAGATGGTGCCTATAGTAACAGTGGATAATAGTCTCTGGGAAGGGAGTGTGACTGTGGGATAGCAGGTATAGTAGGGAGAGATGGTGTCTATAGTAACAATGGATAATAATCTCTGGGAAGGGAGTGTGACTGTGGGATAGCAGGTATAGTAGGGAGAGATGGTGCCTATAGTAACAGTGGGATAATAGTCTCTGGGAAGGGAGTGTGACTGTGGGATAGCAGGTATAGTAGGGAGAGATGGTGCCTATAGTAACAGTGGATAATAGTCTCTGGGAAGGGAGTGTGACTGTGGGATAACAGGTATAGTAGGGAGAGATGGTGCCTATAGTAACAGTGGATAATAGTCTCTGGGAAGGGAGTGTGACTGTGGGATAACAGGTATAGTAGGGAGAGATGGTGTCTATAGTAACAGTGGGATAATAGTCTCTGGGAAGGGAGTGTGACTGTGGGATAGCAGGTATAGTAGGGAGAGATGGTGTCTATAGTAACAGTGGATAATAGTCTCTGGGAAGGGAGTGTGACTGTGGGATAGCAGGTATAGTAGGGAGAGATGGTGCCTATAGTAACAGTGGATAATAGTCTCTGGGAAGGGAGTGTGACTGTGGGATAGCAGGTATAGTAGGGAGAGATGGTGCCTATAGTAACAGTAGGATAATAGTCTCTGGGAAGGGAGTGTGACTGTGGGATAGCAGGTATAGTAGGGAGAGATGGTGCCTATAGTAACAGTGGATAATAGTCTCTGGGAAGGGAGTGTGACTGTGGGATAGCAGGTATAGTAGGGAGAGATGGTGTCTATAGTAACAGTGGGATAATAGTCTCTGGGAAGGGAGTGTGACTGTGGGATAGCAGGTATAGTAGGGAGAGATGGTGCCTATAGTAACAGTGGGGAGGGAGTATGACTGGGATAGCAGGAGTATTAGGAGAAAGTCTATAGTAATAGTAAACTCCTGATGCATTTTGTAATATTAACACATTTTTTTAGTTACACAATCGAGATGCTATAAACCACTTATACAACAGAACGCTTGTGTTAGTTACGGGCCAATAACCCAACAGAAACTCATTGTTTAGCTTTATATGTACAAATGATTGTAAGGAGGTTACAGATGAGCAGGACATGTAAGTACTGGATATTGGTCAGACTGGCTAATACACTTGCAGCTTATTACAGGAATCCTAGATGGAATGATATCTGTGGCATCCCTAGGGCTCATGTCCCAGCAGAACACTAGTAGTTCTCTCCCAGCTGTTTATTCACTGCTGAACTCGGCTATAAAGTAACTGGCTCCTCATCACAGTTTGGCCTCCCATGTTGCCCTTAAAGGAACAGTAACATCAAAAGATTAAAATGTTTTAAAGTAATAAAAATATAATGCAGTGTTGCCCTGCACTGGTAAAACTGCTGTGTTTTCCTTCAGAAACACTACTATAGTTTATATAAACAAGCTGCTGAGTAGCCATGGGAGCAGCCATTCAAGCACAGGATACACAGTAGATAACAGATAAGTACTACTATAGTTTATATAAACAAGCTGCTGTGCAGCAATGGGGCAGCCATTCAAGCACAGGATACACAGTAGATAACAGATAAGTACTACTATAGTTTATATAAACAAGCTGCTGTGTAGCCATAGGAGCAGCCATTCAAGCACAGGATACACAGTAGATAACAGATAAGTACTACTATAGTTTATATAAACAAGCTGCTGTGTAGCCATGGGGGCAGCCATTCAAGCACAGGATACACAGTAGATAACAGATACGTACTACTATAGTTTATATAAACAAGCTGCTGTGTAGCCATGGGGGCAGCCATTCAAGCACAGGATACACAGTAGATAACAGATAAGTACTACTATAGTTTATATAAACAAGCTGCTGTGTAGCCATGGGGGCAGCCATTCAAGCACAGGATAAGATAAGTACATATATGTAGATAACAGATAAGTACATATATAACGCTACACATTTATTCTTATTGCTACTTTTTCTTACTCATCTTTCTATTCCTTTAAAGGGTGGGTCACCTTTAAGTTAACTTTTAGTGCGAATAAACAACTTTTCGATTGGTCTTCATTATTTATTTATTTTTTATAGTTTTTGAATTATTTGCTTTCTTCTTCTTTTTCCAGCTTTCAAATAGGGGGTCACTGACCCCATCTAAAAACAAATGCTCTGTAAGGCTACAAATGTATTGTTATTGTTACTTTTTATTACTCATCTTTTTATTCAGGCCTCTCTTATTCATATTCCAGTCTCTTATTCAAATCAATGCATGGTTGCTAGGGGAATTAGGACCCTAGTAATAAGATGCTGAAACTGCCAACTGGAGAGGTGCTGAATAGGAAACAAAATAACTCAAAATCCACAAATAGTGAAGATTAAAACCAATTGCAAATTGTCTCAGAATATCCCTCTTTACATCATACTAACAGTTAAGTAAAAAGTGAACAACCTCTTTAAAGGACCAGTGACATCAATTTTTTTTTTTTAAAATTTATCAGTATAGAACGAAAAAAAAACCCACAAAGGCAAATTAAACTTTTAAAGCCTTTAATAAGAAAATAACTTACCGAAACTCCGCTTGCGATCCATAGTGCGGCCCTCGACTTCTCCTCCCTGCCTTCCTTATAGGAGATAGCCAGGGAGGAGGAATCGAGCGCTGCACAATGGATCGTCACCTTTTCTGCAGAGGAGCGCAAGCGGAGTTTCTATACGTTATTTCTTAATAAAGACTTAAAAGTTTAATTTGTCTTTGTTTTTTTTTGGTTTTTTTCGTTCTATACTAACGAATTAAAAAATAAATTGATGTCACTAGTCCTTAAGTACAGTTTGCGTCTATAAAGTCCAACCTTCAGCCACTCTACTGCCAACATCCCACCGACAGTCAAAGCCTGGTAGAGATGCAGAGACTGGTAGTTTGGCCATCCCTAAATTTTGCAATTTACTACCTTTAAATGTCCCAAACCTCAAGGGTCCCTTGTCTTTCCCTCTTGCCCAGCCCCTGGCAACTACTGAGACAATCTATAGTGAGAGCAAGCCTCTGATAGGACGTTGATATTATGTATCCGACCAGGCTAAATTAGAGATAGGAATGTACCTTTGATCTTCAATTGATTGCTAAGGAAGGGGGGGGGGAAGATCAATTACTTTTGCCATTTAAAAAGTATCACTTGAGTCTTTTTTTTATGTTTTAATTTATCCTTGTCAAAGCAAACAAGAAAGCCTCCCCCCCTCTTTATTTTGTTTTCCAGGAGCCCACTAAGGGCAGACTAGACTTTCTCACGTTCACGTTTGGTTGATTCTCTATTAAGAAAAGGCTCAGAACCCAGGAGAAGGGGCTGGTCAGGAATGTAGTGAGCACTGGGGGGCTGAACCCCCAAAGAGCTCTCAGTGTGACCAAGCAGGGCTTCTCTGTTAGGTCCGTTGCTTTCCCAAGTGCACACAAACCAGGGCTTTCTCTGGCCGCTCTATTTGATCTCCGTGTGCCCTCATTGGCCCTTGTTCATTTGCAGTTGCCCTGATATATATAAAAAAAACCTTATTATCTCCCTCCGTGTAGTGATGAGACATGTTGGAGGCAGTGGAGTATAGCCGGCCATGACAACAATAGTGTTTGGCTTCTATTAAAGACACTAATAACAGAATTCCTTTAAAGACCCAAAAGAAAGGAATATCAAAGGAGGTAAATGCATATGGAGGCTTCTTTAGCAGCTGTTTGACATTCTTCAACTCCAGACACAATATCACAAAGCCATTATTGTACAATACATTGTTCCTAGGCGGCTGTTTTATTTTAGGGTGCAGAACCTTTGATTTTAGGTTTTTTATTTGAGATGTTCTCATCCCAAGTCTTTTCTTCAAATGTCAGATGCACAGATATGTCACATATTGGGGCAGACTAAAGGCCCCCCATACACGGGCAGATCTAAGCTGCTGACAGATTAAGTTTGCAGTTTAAAGCCCAGGGTATGGGGATGCACCGAATCCACTTTTTTGGATTCGGCCGAATACCGAATCCGAACCCTAATTTGCATATGCAAATTAGGGGTGGGAAGGGGAAAACATTTTTTACTTCCTTGTTTTCTGGCAAAAAGTCACGCAATTTCCCTCCCTGCCCCTAATTTGCATATGCAAATTAGGATTCGGTTCGGCCGAGCAGAAGGATTCGGCCGAATCCAAATCCTGCTGAAAAAGGCAGAATCCTGGCCGAATCCCGAACCGAATCCTGGATTCGGTGCATCCCTAGTATGGGGCCCTCCGACGGGCTTCCCTGATCAATATCTGGCCAGAAGTCAGCCATATATTGATTGGCTGAGCTTAAAAAACCCAACGGATCGAGGACCGAAACGGATAGTTAATGATATCCTCGATCCGACCACCCTAGTGCCTACGATCGGATCAGCCCGATATCAACCACATCAAGGTGGGCACTGGGACAACAGGGGCCCACCCAAAAACCTTAGACCAGGGCCCACTCTCAGTATTAGTATTCTTCTTCTCCTCATTCAACCTCTATTCTCCTAGTGTCTTCTCTTTGCACATTATAATCTATTATTTAATCTATTTCACCTCTTTGTTGTAATAGAAATAGGGAATGTCCATGAAATAGACCAAATGTTTTAGCAGCATGACGGCCCATCGACACCGGGACTTTTCCTGGTATCTCTGTGGGCCATTCCGACACTAAGGGGCCGATTCACTAAATTCGAGTGAAGGATTCGAAGTAAAAAAACTTCGAATTTCGAAGTATTTTTTGGGCTACTTCGACCATCGAATGGGCTACTTCGACCTTCTACTACGACTTCGAATCGAAGTATTCGAACTAAAAATCGTTCGACTATTCGACCATTCGATAGTTGAAGTACTGTCTCTTTAAATAAAAAAAACCTTTGACCCCCTAGTTCGGCAGCTAAAAGCTACCGAACTCAATGTTAGCCTATGGGGAAGGTCCCCATAGGCTTGCCCAAGTTTTTTTGATCGAAGGATATTCCTTCGATCGTTGGATTAAAATCCTTTGAATCGTTCGATTCGAAGGATTTAATCGTTCGATCGAATGAATAATCCTTCGATCGTAAGATTGCAGAATTTGCGCTAAATCCTTCGACTTCGATATTCGAAGTCGAAGGATTTCAACCCTAGTCGAATATCGAGGGTTAATTAACCCTCGATATTCGACCCTTAATGAATCAGCCCCTAAGTGGGCATATCGGAGAGAGATCCTCTTATTTATCGACCTCGCCACCTTAAAAGTAACATCAAATTTTTTTTAAAAAAAAAATTCATTTGTATACATCGCAAAAAAACACCAAGACAAACGAAACTTAAAAAACTCCACTTGCGCTTAGGGTTGCCACCTTTTCTTCAAAAAAAAATACCGGCCTTCCTATATTTTCATGCATTTCCCCTATCAATAACATTGGAATCAAGCTTCCAGGCCTGTAAAATACCGGGCAGATGGCAACCCTACTTGCCTACTTTTGGCTTCTTTTACTCACGCCTTAACCGTGTTACTTTGCTCAGTTCGTTGAATGCAAACAACACAGAAAGAAATATACTTATGGGAACAATCTCTGGGCACAAAACAAAATTAGAACGGAAAAAAAAACCCCAAAAACAAATCCAAACCTTTGAAAAGAAACGACAGCCCCGGTTGTATCGCATTCTATGTATTTATATATCGGTAATGTATATCTATATTTGTTCTTCGTGAGATGGGAATAACGGCGTAACCCTCCCGAGCCCGCGGTTTATTTCTGTCTTGTCCGATTAGAGACACTTTTTATACATTTTTGTAGCTCCAGAGAGCCGGGGACCTGGCATGTGCGGCCTTTGAAGGGAGAGTTAGGCATTCCCACTGGGAGCCGACATATAACATCATTTGGGGTGTGCCG